>JASPKZ010008135.1:0-160000 GCA_030220185.1 Diploptera punctata
GGTACAAAGTCAATATGCGTTGGTACCACCTGCCTTTAACCGCCCAGTTTGCGTACTACCGGTTTTTAACTTAACTTTTCAGTTTATGTTGGTAATGAATTCCAATTTCCCTCCGTATTATGTTGGCTGAATTGGGTTATCCGTCGCACCATCTTTCTTTTTTTTTCTTATTTCCCATAGCAACAAAATCGTCTGCTTTCATTATTTATCCATACTGCATCAATGTTTTCAATTCTGATATAATTTAATTTTATACTATATTATAGTTTATTTTCAATATTAGAAATTAGTGTAGATTGTACGTATTAGTTTTAAATAAAATTGGGTTATTTTCCATTTTCGTGTCTTCATTTCATTTTAATATTATTTTTATTTCTTTGAAGTTTGTTTAGTATTATAACAATTCAATGTAATTAGGCCTACACGTAGTAATAGTTTTGTGAAATATAGTATGGTATAATTCACGCACATCACCAAAATTTAAAAAGTCTTAAATAAATTGGGTTGGTTTCCATTTTCGTGCTATTCATTTTAATATTATTTTTATTTCTTTGAGTTTTGTTTAAGATTATAACAATTCAATGTAATTAGGCCTACACGTAGTAATAGTTTTTGTGAAATATATGTACGGTATAATACACGCACACACCAAAATTAAAAAAGTAATGCGATGTTTAATTATATGAAATTCAAACTTCTCATATTTGTTTATAAATAGAGAGAGGATTTTATAAAATTTCATTTTTTAAACTATTTGTCAGAGAGCGCTGAGGTTAAGTATCTTTACATTTTATGATATGCAGAATCAAATAAGACACAACAAAAAAAACTCATATTTCATAAATTTTAACAAAATGTTCATATTTAGTTGAAAATTTCATACTCCTCCATATTTTTTAACTTTCAAATTCGATATTTTTTTTTTTCAATAAAAGTTCTAGGAATCATTAAATATTTTTGAAATGAATGTATTTGTGTAATTTTTTGACAATGTAATGTGGTAGACAAAGTGAAAATTTTTCAGTATCTTTATAAAAGCAAATAATTGGATGATGAGTCACAGAGTGTCAAGTTCGATGGAGTTTTTGTCCCCCAGAACAAGATCATGAGCCTAGATGAATAAGTAGAATAACAATATTGGAATTTTCTGTAGTCAGGTAGCTGTCAGTTCGCTCTTGCTACCTGAGGACAGTCTTTACTCTGTGAACAGATTACAGAATTGAGAATGTAAGAAACTTGAAGCAGTGCTTTGTGAATTAGTAACGTTGAGTAGGTTAGGCCAGCATTTTTCTCACTTACATCAAAGTATCAAATATAGCATGATACGAGTATCCTCCCCATAACATCATGTGATGTTGAGCATAATTTTTCATTCTGCAAAACAATTCTGACAGATAGGCTGTAATAGTTTACTATCACACAAAATTAATAAAAAAAATCCTATCTATGTGTTTATGAACAAATTAATAATTGACAATTTGATTGTTCATAGCACAAGTAGACCAAGACTAGACACTATGCAAGACCTATTTCATATATACAAAAAAACTAACGTTAAAATAATTCTAACTACATTTCACCATGTTTATAGTTCAATATTAAATGTAACATAATTGAAGTAAGGATAATTAAAATAATAAATCCATTAAAATTAATTGTATATGAAATTAATATTAATGGGGCGATTTTTTGAATAGTTATGAGAATAAAACAATTATTTGTAATTGCAAAGAGAGTTCTGAAACAATCCCTAGATTCAATTATGGACTAATAACTTTTAACATCTTGTCTCTCCAAATATGACATACTGGAATGGTTTACTTGTATTCTAAATCGTCCAATTTAATGTTATTGTTACATTTGCATCTACATGAATTTAATATCTTCATGCAATGTAAAGATAGCAATAACCCAAACTATACCGGTACCTACTCTAAACTTTGTCAGTGCTATATTTCATGGAAACTTGTTAGTTTGGGTTGCAATGTTTTGTTTCTTGCATATGTTTAAATTTCATAATTAAAAATCATTCAATACATTAATTAATTGTATTATATATATAAATTCTCAGATTTGATTTATGAAATAATTCCACTACAGTCTTGGGAGGCCTTTGGGGTAGTGGCATGTTGAATTTTCCATCTTTCTAGACAAAAGGCACTAGATGTCTGCCGGGTTGTCAGATCTGCCTGATGGCTACATTTGTGCCCAGAACATGCATATAGTACTCACTTCCATTAGGATCTGAGTTGATCCCAGGTCTACAATGCCATCAGAAGGTCTGGTCCAGCTAAAAATCTTGACCATATCAAGACTCGAACTCACGACTTCCCTGTTTGTACCACGTTTCCTTATACAACTACGCTATGGTATGATCCATTAAAATTGTTTCAGATCATGAATATGATATTTTATATTGGGTCAAAAATAATGAAAAATTATAATCAAAATACAGTGAACATTTTGATTTCTTGTGCTATAAATAAGTTCTGTTTGTGCTGTATGTACACTTATAAGTCGTAGTGCGTCTATGCATATAAATATATGTAAAAAGTTTAGAAAATAGTAGCTTCATTATATTTTTGTGTCATAATTTTCATATTTTGTCTTTACGATTTCATATTTTCTTATAATTTTCTTCATATAATTCCTCGCTCTAGCTATAAATAGCTATTATAAGTACCAAGATTTGTTTTTTGATTAACTGAATTTTTAATTTAAGATAGTCATCAGATGACTGAAGGCAAGTAAATTGTCTTATGTTATATATAAACCTATTTGGTTATTTTGATATTTTTTTTCTATGTAATCTATGCCTATTTTGTTGGAAATTGACCAATTATAAGAATCTCAATTTTTTTTACATGTAGGCACACTAGAAATAAACTGCATAAAAATAGCCCAGTGTGAATTTCTGTTAATTTTAAGTTAGTATGATTTTTTTTGTATTATTGCATTTTTTCCAAAATGAAGTTGCTTTATTAAATTTTTGTCCATTCTGTGTTGAGATCTCTTTACTGTATTATAATATAGTGAAATTTCTGCATACAACTACTCTTTGAAACCAATCACAATTACTTGGAAAGGATTATTCCTATGACTATATATTCTGATCCTCTGTAAGATGACTCTCTCTCTCTTCCCAACCAACGCCGATGCTTTTGATAAGTTTATAAATGTCTTACTGCCTGTATTTGCTCATATTATGTAATAAACCTAATGAAGGCTATATTCTTGTCACTGTGTGCCAGAGGGGTAGAATAGTAGTTATTTAAATCCTGTATCCCATTGAAATCTAATAATACAACAATTGAGAATAAAAATATTAACATTTTTTTTTTTTCCTATTTAGGCCAACTATGCAAGACATTTGGTTTGTAAATTCAGAATCTTTCTATGATAGCTATTGATATATGAGTTTAGTCTTCAATTTGTACATATTTAAATGATAGTTAAATTAGTAACAGCAACCTCTGCTCAAATAAATTATCTTACCTGAACTCAGTAGTATTAATGTGCTTGCAATAAATTATATTCAGATGTTGATATTTTCTTCACATCAATTTCTTTAGCATAGTTAATTTTTTTCCATAAAATGGGGAGCTGGGCCATTGTTATAATCCTCAACCTGGAGGACCAGATGATTTTTGTTCAAGGTTTCCTTCCTCTAGGCTTTGACGAACCAACATATCCTTACAAGGCAGCAGTTGCCGTATCCTAGCAAGGAGCTGTCACAAAGTACTATCATCCAGGCCAGAATGAACCCTGGTTTTTTAAAGAGGTGTTATTCCTCCATCACTCCCCATTTCTCCTGGCTTGTGACAGGCAGAGTCTAGGTTGGCTGGAAATCCCTATACTATATTGGGCATTAAGCAGAGAGCAAGCACATAAACTATAGGCGACAGATGCAATTTTGGAGGAGGATTTCTAGAAATTCAAAAAGAGACAAAATTAGAAATGCTAAAATCACAGAAGTAATGGATGTTCAAAAAGACATTCCACAAGTTATTGAAGAAGACTGAAATGGTTTGGTCACAAAGAGAATGTCAGATGACAGGATCCTAAGATGATATTAAATCTTGAAGCGGAGGGCAACAGAAGAAAAGGGAGATCAAAAGAAAGTGAATTCAAGGAGTGCATAATAGGAGTATAGTGTCGAGAGGATAACAGAGTGTGATGCAGAGAATAGGGATTTATGGAGGAGTAAAATTTACAATGGGTTGTAGGAAAACTACTGTATTATAAAGAAATTCCTAATAAAGAAGAAGAATGTTAACATTTTCCAATTATGGTGTAAAGGTCCAGATTGTATTCAGGATGAGGAGATATCCCCTATTAGAAGACTGCTTTTAAAGTAAATTTTTGATGGTCGACTTAAAGACCACCACTATACGTTTTTTCATTTGTATTTTATGATTGATTTCTTTCACAATTTGAACTAACATAATGCAGATAAAACAAATTTGAACGTTTATATGTTTTTAACATAATTATATCATCTCAAATTTTCTATCATATTTTTGACAAATTTGTTATTGATAGAAACTGTAGTCCTTTGTGAAACAACCAATCATAAGACAGTAGATTTCAGATTTTCTTTAGGGACAACCTTCTGAGGAGTAATTTATTGGTACTAGTTATGTACATTTAATAAAAACATATTACTCATACATTACTTTATTATAAAAAATTATACAATGGATATTCAACATGCTTATATTATACACAATAAAAGTAAACATCACCTACGTAAAATAAAAATAGACCACATTAAACTATTTTTCTACATAATATGATGAAACCCAAAGCATGAAAGGTGCACCAGGTGGCTTTGGAACACACACATATATTATACAGATCTTCTCTTCTCTATTGTAATTTAACCTCATATCTTATAGGTTGGGAGAGAGAGAGACTTTGGATCACACATGGTTACTGAGGACCTCCAATCCAGGACCTGCCCCAAGACAACACAAATATTTAAGACAAGATGCACAATTCACTCACATTCATACTAAACCTGGCGAATATGATGATCACAGATTGTTTAGGCCTTAAAGTTTCCTAACATTTGTCGTACAGGTTCAGAGAAACCATCAATAAAACCATCATCCAGGAAATCTGTCATGACTGGGGATCAAACTCAGGCCCTCTGCAAACAAAACAGTGATGCTAGCCCAAGACCATAGCCGTGATGTATATTACAAATAAAACTTTAAATAAACACTTTCTTTGCAGATGTATAAATACATTTCAGATAATTTATATTCATTATGTCCACCGCTGTGGTCTCGAGGTAGCGTGCTGCCTTGTCACGCAGCGGGCCCGGGTTCGATCCCCAGTCGGGGTAGTTTTTCTGGGTGAGGTTTTTATCGGGGTTTTTCCTCACCTGTAAATCAAATGTCAGGAAAACTTTAAGGTCCAAACGGTCCCCGAAATCATATGGCCATCATCATCATCCTTGTCATTACCATCATCATCACCATCATCCTTCACCGGTGTGGAAAGCAACGGGAAGCTACCACACCTACACAATTCCCTAGTAAAGCTGCAAGCATAGCATGAAAATGCTATGATTGCAGTGAAGGACCTGCCTTCGGGCAGAATTACTATAGATGGATATTCATTATAGGTGAATGAATGAATCTTTGGATTTCTGACTACAACAAGTAAGTCATGGCATAATAGTGGCTAGAAGGGAGGGTGCAGCACAGGCATGTGAGAATTTATAATGCATTTACAATATTTCTATCTGTACAGTAAAACTACACATAATTTGACCAATATCATGAGACAAACATTTAATATATCGAATTGCAACCTGCCTATTAGGATTGCATTTGTGAATATTATTAATGGCAGTTACCTGGAACATATTTACTTATTTTCTCACAAGGAAATTTAATTTGCAGTCATCTTATTTTTTTTTTGTGGCAGAAAGCTTAAAAAAAACTTGAAGAGAAAAACATAAACTACTGAATTCTGCTTATATGATTCTAACAAAACGATTATAAAATAGTATATATTTCAATATCCGGCTTGTGATCTGGGGATTAAGTTGCTCGTCCCAAGAGTCAAGGGTTAAAATCTGGCTGGGGTCGATATATTATTAGGATGGATGAATCCTAGAAAACAAAAAGTTTTCTGGGAGAAACTTAAAGTCATGGATTCCGAGTCTGAAGATTTCAGGCTCGTAACATAATCTCAGCCTACATTGGAGCAAAATTGAATGGCCTTTCCCATCCGAGTAAAGGCTTTGTAAAGACTTAATGAAAATTAGCAGCAGAAAACATATTACAGTAATTAAGACATTTTGTCTGTACATTCTTACCTCTTTGGGTTGTATTTGTCGAACATATGTTTCAAGGCTTCTGATTACAGTCTGTAATTGCTGACGATGGGGCTCAGAAGCCTTGAAACATATATTTTACAAAAACAACCATAAGAGGTAAGAATGTACAGACAAAATGTCTTAATTATTAAACAAACTTCTTAATGATACTTCCTATTGCATTTTAAAATACTATTACAGCTTCAAAAAAATCTGTCTACATTGGTGAAAACTTAATTTGCTGATATACAAGATAATATATTAAATCAGTGGTTATGTACAGTTTATAAAATAATAATAGAAACCTTTATATGGGTTGGGGAATCAAAATTGGACGTATATATCAGGGGATCCTGGCTCTTATGGACCATAGTACTGGTAATGATGATGCTTATGATTGACTCTCTACTCCATTTATACTAAAGAACATTTACTCCTTTTCAAACTGAGTCTTCAATGCACAATTGTTAAATATTGTCTAGTCATGTGTTAGATCTTCAATCTTTTTTAAAAACCAACAAAAATGAAAAGATTGAAGACTGCAAAAAATCGGGAATTTATCAAATTAATTGTAAAGATTGTGAAAAGATATACATAGGAAAAACAAAAAGGAATCTAAATACAAGATTAAAGGAACACCTCAGAAATGTTAAAAATGGAGAAACAGAAAAATCTGCAATAGCTGTAGATGCCTGGTCAGAAAAACACAGAATAGAAACCAAAACAAAATTACTTAAACAATTGGAAAAACCGAAGGAACTCACAATTTGGGAAAAAATTTATATATGCAAGAATAAAAACACAACTATGAATTTTGAAATACCCGGTGATAAGGAGAGCGGATTGATTTGGAAGTTCGTCGGTCAGCCATCAGATGGCGCGGAGGTCAGTCTGCAGGATAGGAGGCCATTGGACATCAGTTGTGAATGTAATACAACATTGAGAATATCACAAATGAAGTGAAGAAACTCGAGTCTGCTTGGGAGTTAAGAAGTATGAGGTGAGTGAAGAAGCAACTAAACAATAATATCTAAAATGTTTAACTGCACATCATACGCTTTTATTCCTTGTATGTTCCTCAGTATTGAACTAGCCTGGAGAACTGGTCTTTATGTGCATGCAGTCTAAGTCTTCGGTGACATTCGGGAATGAAGCGATGTAATATCCCAGCAAGCCTTCTAGAAAAAAAAAGAATGTTTATGATTTTATCAGATAATCAAAAGTGACTAATATTTATTCACCATCAAATATAGACTATAGAACAAATGCATAATATTTTTAGTGGATTCTACTACTTTAATAACATTGTAATTTCTCAGACGTCATAAGCTAAGGGGCAAAATTATTATTTTCTGCTATATTAAAAAAAGAATGTTCCAAGAAAAACATAATGTGTAGCAACAATTGATATGTTACATCACTTTATGCATTGTAATTTGATTCCCTTTCAGTTACTGGTACACATTATTTTATTCATGATTACTGTATTAACAAGTTTCATTATTCTCATTATGGATGTATTGGATTACAACTCACCTCTAATTCTCATATAATGTTTTCACAGTTCATACCAGAACATGTTATACAAATACAAAATTTTGGGCAATTGCATACAAACGTTAAGTTGCTATATTTATGGCATTTCTTATTAACTCGCTTTTAATTAAATTAGAGGTTTCTTTATGGGAAGCCATATTATCTAATAAACTAATTGGTGTACACAAACTTGCAGTGCACCATAAGGCAAAGTTGGCTATTCTGTTTGAACAGTGACTAATGCAGGTGGACTAGAGGCATAGAATCTCCAAAACTGACTTATGCTGTAATAAAGGTCACCATTTATCAAATATACAATGAAAGTTGCTTAAACCTATGATGGCTGAACTATAGTTTATGACCCACTATGCTATACCATACAACATTAATATGACACTGTTACACTATTTACTTTTTCCATTTGTACTAACATTTCCTACTGTTTTAACATTTTGTAACGATTCTTAAAACATTTTTTTTTATATTTCTTATATATTTATCTATGTATACAAAATCTCTCAATCATTTCTTCTAAGTTCTACAGAGCTGTAGTGCATATGTGCATGCAAAAGGTTTTGTCAATATATGGCAAGACTAACTGTGCTATTGTATGACAATCTTTCACAATATAACTACTATTTTATTTTGTTTGGTTAAGAAGGAAAAGTTATTGTACACCAAATTAGATTATCGAATAATAAATTATTTACTTCATTAGGTTATGAAATTACAAATTAATGTACATCCTTTCTTTAAAAGCATGTTTGGGAACTTATTGTGAAGATTGATTATTCCAATAGCACAGATACTCATCTATCGAGTAAGTTCATAAGCTTTGAGCATCCACACAACTGTTATGTAGGAAAAATGGAAAAACTGCACTTAAACTAGCGTGAAATATTTTCAAAGTCCTATAGAACAACAGTGCGCATGCGCCAGAGTTTATAGAGCCAGCGATAACCCACAATCAAACTACATATCGATTATCATCCTCGGTTACTATCCGTCGCAATGAAATTTAAATGACCAATATTTGCAATAAATCTCCAAATCTATGTTTAAAAAATATATTAATAATATTAAAATTACCAAACGTTTATTAAAAACGGGTGTACACTCACTTATCACTCCCTCATATTGATCCAACCAGCGATAACCCAAAACAGCAATAGAAAAATTAGAGACTAGGTAATATACTCTGTGGAGAAAATAGCAGCATTACAATATTGAATAACAGTATCATAATATTGTGATTTGTATATTTAAATATATACTTCAAAATTGTCTAATAATGTTATAAAAATTGTTTGAAAAAGTTTAAAATATTAAGTAATGTTAGTAAATATAGAGGAAGAGCTATAGTTTACAATATAACTGAAAAATCAAGTGCTTGTAGAAGTGCAGTTGAGCCAGAAAAACTTTAGTTTACCTTCCCTTAATTTTTGTGTCCTACAGTGAAACATGTGCATGAGCATAAGTTTATAGAGTTGTCACTAGATGGAATCACAAAGAAGTTCTACAGAAAATTTAAAGAATTGACACTAGATGGAAGAATGTAGCTGCGACCAAACTTCAATACATCCCCAAACATTTGTTAGAAATGGATTTACACCAACTTTCTCCTTCCTAACTTAACAAAATAAATTATTTGCATATTATTTAATGAAGCATATACTAATCTGATATACACTAACCTGTCCCATCAGAACCTACAAAATGAACTGAGTGAACATCTTTTTCTGAGAATATACTTTTGAATGTTGGTCATTCCAATTTTCACAGATATCTTCACCATCTAGTATAAGTTCTTCTAGCGTTCACACATGTGCACAATGATTCTGCATACTTCAAAGAAATAATTGTGTATGGAGATAAATATTTAATACTTGTAAAAAAAATGTTATAAGTATTGTTGCAAAATGTTAGATAGATGGAAAGCTCTGTGGCCATCACTTAAGTGTTGGCG
The DNA here is from genome assembly GCA_030220185.1 of Diploptera punctata. Taxonomy (NCBI): domain Eukaryota; kingdom Metazoa; phylum Arthropoda; class Insecta; order Blattodea; family Blaberidae; genus Diploptera; species Diploptera punctata. The sequence continues at coordinate 9,834 of JASPKZ010008135.1, forward strand.
GTGAGCGATCCATTTTGATCCTCTTTAATAGGTAGAACCCCTGGTTCCTGTAAAATACAGTAGCACCAGTTTAAATTTTGAATTCAAATTTGAAGTTAATTAGCAGAGTGAAGTCGGAAGCGAAAATGTTTAAAAAAGTACAAAAGTTAGTAAAGACAGGAGTACGTAGAGCATCAGTATTACAAGAACATAGATGGAAAATCAAGAGGAAGATAATCTAAAGTCGAGCCAGAAAAATTCAAGGTGAGTCGCAAACTGGGGTTTCTACAAAGTGTTGTGTACTATGTGTCAGCTTTTAATAATGTCATAACTTCACAGTGATGTTTTGGGTATTCTATGCCAGGATTCCATCTACATTAGTCACTGTTCAAACAGAATAGTAAACTTATCCTTATGGTGCACCAGATTATCCAATAAACTATAAACTAATATGGTGTACACTTACCTGCCCATTTTCTCAGCTAATGAAATAAAATAAGGAATAATCTTTCCATTAAGCGCAGTGAGAATTTTTTCTAAGTCCCAGGCAGACACCAGACGCATGCACGACAAACGCGAAGCAGTTTACTCTATGGAATATCGCGATGCAGCCAACATTATACATGCTATTTAACAAACCTAAAAGCTAACGTAATGTAATTTAAGTACTCTAACTTATGAAAGACCAACCTAAAAGCTAACCTAACATAATTTAAGCACTCTAACCTGTGAAAGAATGCAACACCCAAAAATAAATAGTAAGTTCTCAAATTCTGAAGTACATAACCTATGTTGGCTGCACTGTTGTTATATAGAATATTCCTTAAAATCAATATGGTTGCCACGTCTTCATGTTACGTATATAGTTAAATATCATAGAAAAATGTGTTCAAGTAATCGTTAGAAAAAATGTAAAATTTGTTGTAAATGGTGGGAAATAATTTGAAAATAAAACCTTGTTGGCACATGCGCGTTGTGTCTGCCTCGGGCTTAGAAAAAATTCTCACTGCACTTAATGGAAACTTAAGCCAAAATAAGTATACGTGGTCTCTTGGCATACAATAGCCAGTGCATTTTAATAATAATGTGTCAATGTAATAACAGCTTGAAAAATTGGAAATTAAGTATAAATTTAGAGGTCCATGGTAGTACAACATAATCAACCTTGCATATTGAACATTCATACCATAATCACTACTGTAACTTAAGTTTAAGGTTATGGCACTGTAATATAATCTCAAAATTAACACTTCAATGTTCTTTTGTTACATTTTTGTGGGTATGTAACATATAGCCCAAATTACACTTGGATAGAAGACTATTTTTTATTAATTTTTTTACTAAATATAAAATATTTTACCTTTCTGTTGTAATCGATGTATGATCAGATCCACATTGAACGTAATTGCTTCGTTTCAAAAGCGAAACCAGACGAAACAATCTTCCATACCTTCTTCAAGATGAACTGGTCTCCTTGAGATTTTTCTGTAGAATGTTGAAAAAATTATGGTTATGTTACAGATAATATCCTGATTAATAATAATAATAATAATAATAATAATAATAATAATAATTTATCAATTTTATGATAGTTTAGAAAAAAGGTTATGGCACACGACATAATACACATTTTTTATTTAAAGTCAATGGCATAACCAACGTTGTAATTAAGATTTTAATTTAATGGCATTATAATATAACCTCAAAATTTGCACTTCAATGTTTTGTTAAATTATAGTGTGTAAAATAAAAGCAATTATACTTTGAAAAGCACACTTTCATAGAAGATTATTTTTTAAACTCCTACCCCTATTATAAAATGCATTGTATTATACAGTATTATCTAATGAAGCTACAGGTTCAAGTATGAGTATTAATGCTAATTCATGCTCATACCTCTTTAAATAAAAATGTTTAAATAATCACCTACAAATATTAAACAATGATTGTGGAAATAATAAAATACAAACGAAAAATGTTAAAATCTTACCTTTTCGTTTTATGTTCTAATCGATGTCTGATGAGATCAAGGCGAAAGCGGACGAAAAATTCTTCATCATTGTAATTTTCAATATGATCCGGTCTTCCCCTGATTTGTCTGAGTTTCCGGGTCTTTAGAAACATATCGTATAATACTTCGTCGTCACTATCAGAATCCAGAAATAAATTTCTAGACATGTTTCTGGCTGCCATTTTGGAAAGTTAACTCGAGTATTTCACAATAATCGGCTTCGAATGACCGTACAAAGTCTACCGAGTTTATGCTCCGGCTAAGGTGCAATACTGTCGTGGTACAACGCAATTTTGGCTGAATACTTGAGATAGCATGTATTCAGAACTTATACTGAGTTGGTACAACCGGCCCTAAATGGACAGCTAATGAGAAATGAGGGAAATTTTGAGGAAGTAGCTCAATTCGAATACCTAGGAACAATAATCACAAACAGGTATGAGATGCACAAGGAAATTATACATAGGCTCAATTCTGGAAATACGTGTTATTATGCATTGCAGAGACTCTTGACTTCCCAACTCCTTTCAAAAAACGTTAAACTGAAAATATAGAAAACTATTATTCTACCAGTTATATTATATGGATGCGAAACATGGACTCTTACTTTAAGGGAGGAAAAGAGATTACAAGCATTTGAGAATAAAGTTCTTAGGAAAATGTTAGTCCCGCGCCGTAGCCGAGCGGTTAAGGTTGGAAGCCTTGGCGCAGAGCTACGGGACTTGCGCTGGTTCGAGTCTCCATGGGGGAAGAAATTTTCTCATGGTATTTCGGCCAGTATGGGACCGGTGCCCACCCAGCATCGTGAGGCAATTGGGTAGCTACAATAAGTAGCGGCTCCAGGTTGAGGAACCAGCTACAACGGCTAGGGGACTCGACATGCTAACCACATGTCACCCCTACACTGGCTGTTGATCATCTACCTCTGTGATTGACACATGTGGATGTGAAGGGCCAGCAGCCGGCTGGTAAAAGGGCAACCGCTGAAAAGTGGAAAGACCCTCAATCGGAGGAAAATGTTTGGATCAAAGAGAGATGAAGAGATGAACAGACAGGAGAATGGAGAAGGCTGCATAACAGTGAATTACATGGTCTTTATAGGAAGCCAGATATAATGAGAACAGTCAAGTCTCGTAGACTGCGATGGGCAGGACATGTGGCACGGATGGGGAATGAAAGACGTGCATGGAAGCTTCTTGTAGGAAAACCAGAGGGAAAACGCCCAATTGGTAGACCAAGAATGAGGTGGGAGAATAGCATTAACTATGATTTAAGGGAGGTAGATTAAACAGGGGAAGATTGGAAAACATTGGCTCAGGATAGGGATATATGGAGAGCTTATATCCGTGCGGCCATGAACCCACGGTTTCGATAGTGCAAGTGAGTTAGTTAGTTAGTTAGGCCTATTAAAAATATTCTAGATAGTAGTAATGTATTGTGTTGTAATATTCTGCACATGTACACTACACCAACGTCTGACCTAAAATATAGCAATGATGTTAAGCTTTCGATAATAATTTATAATTAATTTCTCTGCTATTATACGCGATATTTAAGAGGTATTTTGATTGACCTTGACCCCTAATTCCTCAGAAATACATGGAGCGACAAATCTGATTTTTTTAACTACCCTTATGTCGTCGCTGAGTGGATTGAAACACTTTCCATTGACATAACACCAGTTAGGCTTATTTATAATAAATTCAGTATAATTATTTGTGCACTAATAAAATGAAACAGTTAAATTGCAAACTTTTTAATTAAAAACAATAAAAATGTATTTTAAATTTAAATGTGGCACATAAAATTACGAAGTGCACTATACAGACGCACTAATTTAAATGAACTGTCTGGTAAGTAATCTGATCTTGAGAATTGTTGACGGAAAAGCAGATGTTTAAGAAATACTTCTTTTTTTTTCATCATCATCATCATCATAGTACATTCACGAATTTAGGCCATTTGTTGACCTGTTTCGGCCTCAAGAGAAACACCATCCAGAAGTCTTTTGAGTGGACGTCCTGGTCTTCTTCTTCCTGCAGGTTGATATCTTAAACTTTGCTGTGGGTCGTCATATTTCAATTCCTTCTGGCTTTTTTCGTGTTGAGACTTGAAAGTAGTTTTGAAGTTCCTTAGGACAGGTTACTGGCCCGACGCTAAGTAGTCCAGTGGTAGGGCTGCTACCTTTTAGTCTCTGGACAGACATTAGGATACCGCATTTACTCAGTACCTGATGGAACGGTTATACCGCCGTGACTCGGTCCTCAGAGCCTCGTTTGTGAAAACAGGTTGTACCACGAGAAGGTGAGGATGAGAATTGGGTAGGAGAGGTTATACACACGTCACTACCCCTTACAACCCTTTTTTTTTTTTTTTTTTTTTTTGCATTATTGTCGTATGGTAGGAAGTGGTACGAGTATTAAAACATTCAGTTTCATTTGGAAGTGATATCTTATAACAAAACTATTTCGTCATAGTTTTCAGGGTACAATACAGTACACTGAATAAAATGTTATTTTAAGATTCAAATTATAAATTATAACATAATAAAAATCTATATCAGTTTATTCAATTAATGATGTAAGATCTTTTATTATAATATTACATTTAAATTGTAATGAAAACTTTTGTAACAATAAATAATTTGTTTAATAATTCACAGCAAACGTAAGTAACAAAGCTCTTTATATGTATTTCTCGTTTCAGCAATTGAACTCCATAAATAAACACCTACTGCGTAAGAATTAAAATATCGCCACTTTTATAAATTAACGGTACTGTTCCATTAAGCAGAAAGTATAACTACAGATAAAACACTTTTGAAGGAAGTCTGTTATTATTTATCATTATGTATATTTACAGTTATTTTTGCTTTGTGTGTAGCACAATATATGGATTACTTAAACAAAAAGAAACTTTCTCTTTTGTACTAAATCGCGCTCTTAATTACGAACATCATAAATTAATATATATATATATATATATATACACAGTGTGATTCAGAAATATGGCTATAGGTTTGATCGCATTTTATTATGACGAAAATATTATTATTAAAGGAAATATGATAATATCATTGGAAAGGGAATTCTTCAAATTACAACAATAGAACAAAACATACACTACGCAAGTCACTTTCTTGCTTCAAACTGTTCGCCGTTTACATCCAATCATAATTGGCAATGCTTTGGGAAGTCATTCATTGATACATGTTTAGAGGTATGATTTTCTGCATCCTTCCCGTTTCCAGCAGTCGTTTTCTCCACTTCCCCACAGTCGACGGCTGCAATGCAACGTTAAACTCATGTCTAGCGGTCTCACGATCATTAGCATATGTTATTGCTCATGCAGCAATTGTAATTTGCTGTTGCATATTCAACGCCATTTTGACTAATGACGTAAGTTCTACACTGTTATGTTTTATTCCATTGTTGTAATTTGAATAATTGCCTTTCCAATGGTAATTTTCAATTTCCTGTAATGGTAATATTTTCATCACACAACGCGATCAAACGTTTAGCCATATTTATGATTCACCCCGTATATATATATATATATATATATATATATATATATATATATTATGAAACATATTTTAGAAAATAATGTAGAGAATGCAAATATGCATTATATAAAAATATTCAGTCATTTTTTGGAGGATAGAATTTATAACATGCGGACAATCCCCACTTAAAAGCTATCATGAGTGAAAAGTTTATATATATATATATATATATATACATATATATATATATATATATATATATGTTATAAGTAAATTTTTGACATTGAGCAATGCAAGCTTAATATGGCATGATAAGAAAAATAAATGCCTGGACGAGATTCTAACCCGGAACGCTGGGTCTGTACCCCAGCGTCTTATCCATTACACTACCAGGTGAATCCAATTCAAACACTTATTTTTTAATTTGCTTACTTGTTATAGATGGCAGTGAAGACAGAGTTCTCGCGACATCTAGTAATAATGGAGAATATAATATATATATATATAAGAAAAATAAGTGTTTGAATTGGATTCGCCTGGTGGTGTAATAGATAACACGCTGGGGTACAGACCCAGAGTTCCGGGTTCGAATCCCGTATATATATAAGTAGGGGAAAAACAATAATTTGACCTTATAAGCACAACAATAGAACTTTTCTAATGATTTAAATAATCTATTAGATTTAATGAGAGTTGAAAAAATCGCTAATGAAGCTGGTCAACTGTTTCAATGAGAACTACGCGCGCGACCTTAGTTGTGAGGTGAAACATCTCTTCTTTGGTCCGCCAGGTTTTAACGAAAATTGAATAACATTTATGTTGTCTGAACTATTCATCCTACCAAAAACGTAATTACTGGAAATTGATGCTTATTACGTGAATAATATCCAGTATATTTTTCGTTTTCATCGGAAGTTGTGTACTGCCATAAACCGACATAAAATTGAAAATTGGCACTGAAATAAATATACCCTAATTATAGAAATAATACCTTTAAACTATATGATATCACCTACATAAATACGTTTCAATCAAATTTTTACAGTTTACTGTTGCAGAACTATTAGTTAGTAAATGTTTTATTTTATAATATTTACGATAATTTTATATCGTCGTAACTATGCAGATACAAAAGGTCAAAATTAAATTTTGATATTAATACGTTTATAAAGTATTTACTATATTTAGGGATACATAAAATTAAAAAATAATAAATTGCAAGATATTTTGTTGTCCGATTTGATATGGATTATCCTCTAGGCGTCGAAAAACAAATGCAGGTACTGAGCTGAAATTCGAGAAGTGAATGCTGCGTTAACCGTTCATAACAGAGGTCTAGAATATTCTTGCGTATTGGCGATGCTTATGTCCACTGCGACAGGTACTTGATAAATCGATATATCACATCGATTGGGTTTGGAGGTCTTAATATAATTTTTTTACATATATTTTTAACATTTTACACCTACTTTCGGATAGAGAATAAAGTCTCATTCTATCTAGTGTTAACTGGTTGAAAATCAAGGGGGTGCGGTTGCACCCTCTGCATCCACCTCGCTACGCCCATGGATATAAACAAGCCCTGCATACTCTGAACTTTCGAATGAGGCATCAAAGTTGCTCATGCCATTTGCAACTTCATATCTGTGTGAAAATAAGTGACCAGACGTCCCGATTTTGGCGGGATAGTCCCTATTTTTTAACAATTTGTCCCGCGTCCCGCGGCGTTTTGGAAGGAATGTTCGACAAGCTAGGCAACGGCGGGAGAACGGAAAGAGAATATAAGGTTTTCGGCGGTCATGTGGCTATTTTTGCCAGGATATGAGTTTTGTAATATTTTAAATTAATTTTATAATATTAATCTTTAATAATAACAAATTGTACCGAAATCAAGTTTTCGATACTTGGATTACGTCATACTGCGCAACCAATACGTCATCGCGTCTCCATTTCTTCTGTGATCTTAGTGAACAGTGCCAAATTCTCTCCTATTACGCGTCGTGTGCTATCGCGCATATTCCCCTCTCCTAGTGAACTCTCAAATGGAGCTGTGCTTACTAACATCAAATCATCATCTGTTTATCTACCGAAGGAGTCAGGTCGATATAGATCAGAGTAGCTTGTTTGGTTTATTAGTCCCTTAGGTCACGGTGGGGCCACAAGGACAGTGTACCTCAGCCCTTGGCTGGACTAGTATGAATGTAATATCGTACTTATGGTTTGTTAATATTGTTTTTTTGTATAGATGATCGATGATAATATTATTTTCTTTGTTAATTTATTTTCAATGTCAAACAATTATCTTTTATTTATTTCACTGTTATATGTGACTGTTTCTTGACTCGCATTAAACTTTAGTTATCTGATTTTAAATATTTTTGCCTATTGATTTAGTAGCCAGTCAATATCAGATATGAATATAAAATTCCAAAGCTTTTCTCAAGCGTATATGAGTTCCTCTTTCCTAAGAACTTCCACGATTATGATCTGTGCAGATTACAACATATTACATGTTTAATAATTCATTTAGGAAAGTTGAATTAATCTTTGTCTTTTATGGGCCCGGGAAAGGATACGTTAATTTGTGCAATCTATGTTTTCTACTCAAAGTATTTATCAACAACAATGGTATGATCCAGCACGAACGGTGCAATTTCTTGTAGCAGAGCGTTCGGTTATTGTTGTTGTATATTATTTTTGAACGGAAAGTGGTTCGCGATTCAAAATGATTAGTACCGTAATTTTGAGTTTGAAATTTGTTCTTGTAAGCTTTGAGTTTAGCTTTGGATGGGAAATATAAATATAGATAGTTTGTTTCGAGGAAAAGTGATTTTGGGTTCAAGCCCCAAAATATAACGTAGCTTCTGGGTTCAAGTCCCAGTGGAGAAGTGTATGGAAAGATTGTTATAGTATTTTATAATTTAGAATGATTTGTGGAAACATAGAATGTATAAAATTGATATTAATGAAAAAGAATTGTCCCGTGTACTATGGTTTATGTTACCAACTTACTTACGTAAATTAATTAAAGTTAAGTTGTTTACGTATTATATTGGAATTGTATAATTACGTTAATTCATCTTTCCTGCTTTGTTGTTTACTGTGTTATAGATGTATGTAATAACTTCTCATACAGTTGTTTATGTCTATATATATCTGTATCTATTGTGTATTGTAAACATGCCCAGCTGTATAGATATTATCGCTAAAGATAGCTTAATTCAGGAATTAAATCTACTTGGCATAGATTCTTCTGGAGCTGTAAATACTTTACGTCAGAGACTAAAAAGTCATTTGAATAGTCTTACTACTTCTGAGCAATCATCGATTAAACGAAGGTTTATAATAGATAATTCAGTTAGTGAAGATATATCTAAAGAAAAGAATACGGACAGTGTTAATAGTAAGATAGATCACATTGATAATTTTTCTACCGGAGTTGTTCCTACTACTATTTCTTATGATATGGAAGAAAACAATCAAAGAATTTTCAGAGATTTAATTAGGAAAGTGGATCCTTGTATTGGAAGTGATACTGAATTATTGATCTTCTTCCTTTTATAGCTCAATTCTATTATTGAATTAAATATGGTGAAGGAGGAATATTTCATTAATTCTATTTTAAGCTGTGTTGAAGGAATGTTGATGAAAGTATGGAGTCAACTGGTGAGATTGCAATTAACTTGTATCGAATATTTGGACCATGTCAAAGACTCATTGTTGCCTTCCAGATTATTGGAAGACTACTATATTAAATTTGTTTCTCGTCGATTCCAACATCCTGGGGAATCTTTACTGGAACGTATTTCTCAAATTCAAGGAGCTTCAGTCATATTAAATCCTCAACTTTCGGAAGAAAATTTGATCAGAATGTTTCTTCAAAATATGTCTACAGTCGTTAAACAACATATGGTTTTCTCTACAAGACCTAAAAATGTAGCTGAAATGTGTGTCTTAGCAAGGGAGGTAGCCGATTCGGAAATTGCAGAAAAGCAAAGAAATCAAGGAAAAGAACATGTTGCAAAAGCTTTCAATAATGCAAATATTCCTGTGAATCGCTCTTCATATAATAATTCTCGGCGACAGAAAAATAAAATCCAATGTTGGAAATGTCATTGTTTTGGGCAATTTTCAAAAGAATGTCGAGCTGTAAATGTAAATATTATGCATGTTTAAATATGATGTAAGAGAGTGTTTATCGTAATAATATTGTAGGCCAGTGGAGCCATATTTTCATCGGATATTTAAATTTATTACGAGGAATTTCTTGAGAAAGTTTTGTAATGTGGTCCATGTTTTGTTATGTAAGGCGCTCTCTAAAGATTAGAGCTAATAGAATTTAGAAAGCGTCGATGGCCACTGAATTGAATAACATGGCTAGCTAATTAAGGGATGTCCTATGGTTAAATAATTACCACTGTTGTTATGTATATATATATTTTGTAAAGGACACAGTATTAGATAACCTAAATTTTTCTGTATTTCTGATGTTACGCTTTTTTGAGGTTCTGTTTTCTGTTTCCTCTCCTTTGTAATTTCAGTTAACTTTCCCCTATTTGGCACTTCTGGCAGTCGTGTACTTGGTGGGTTCGGCCGACCCCGAGTATTCGCTGATGGAGATTGCGTCCTCATCTTGGGTTGCAGTAAATGGGATGGCTGAGCGGGATTGCGATCCGGCAATCAAACAGTGATGTATCGTCTTCCTGAATTCACCTGGAACACCACCGAGTTCAGCTATAGCGGCTGTAGCATTTTACAGGAGTCATGTATTACAGCGCCTGAATAGCTGATGGAGTAGGTTGGTGTGCTGAACAAATTATTGGAAACGATAGAAGTTTGTAGATATTCTCAGCCTGATCCTGTTGTGGACTGTCGCCTTACCCGCCCAACGTGGGATTACACCAAGTTGTGTTCACTAAAAGTGAAAGATTTTTGTGATTGTTTATGGTTTCGTTTTGGTATTTTGGCGACATTCTCTCTTTTCTTTTTGGAGAGGCCCCGAGGGGACGATATTGTACCGAAATCTAGTTTTCGTTCCACGGATTACGTCATACTGCGCAACCAATACATCATCGTGTCTCCATTTCTTCTGTGATCTTAGTGAACAGTGCCAAATTCTCTCCTACTTACCCCTCCTTTCCTATTACGCGCCGTGTGCTATCGCACATATTCCCCTCTCCTAGTGAACTCTCAAATAGAGCTGTGCTTACTAACATCAAATCATCATCTGTTTATCTACCGAATGAGTCAGGTCGATATAGCTCAGAGGAGCTTGTTTGGTTTATTAATCCCTTAGACCAGGGTGGGGCCATAAGGACAGTGTACCCCAGCCCTTGGCTGGACTGTTGTGAATGTAATCGTACGTATGGTTTGTTAATATTGTTTTTTTGTATAGATGATCGATGAAAATATTATTTTCTTTGTTAATTTATTTTCAATGTCAAACAATTAATTTTATTTATTTCACTGTTATATGTGACTGTTTCTTGACTCGCATTAAACTTTAGTTATCTGATTTTAAATATTTTTGCCTATTGATTTAGCAGCTAGTCAATATCAGATATGAATATAAAATTCCAAAGTTTTTCTCAAGCGTATATGAGTTCCTCTTTCCTAAGAACTTCCACGATTATGATCTGTATAGATTACAACATATTACATGTTTAATAATTCATTTAGGAAAGTTGAATTAATCTTTGTCTTTTATGGGCCCGGGCAAAGATACGTTAATTTGAGCAATCTATGTATTCTATTCAAAGTATATATCAACAACAATGGCACGAACGATGCAAAATAATTGTTGATAACTGATTATCGATAACTGCTTATCAATGTTTGCATTATTGTTCAGTTGTTAGAATTCGACCACCATTGTTTGGACTTAATGAACAATGACATTGTTTGGCATTGGTAAACGACGAAAACATTTTGTTTGTAACTGTCCCTCAGACGATACGCATCGTACTGCCTGCTAGTTCTAGTTAAACAAGTGATGTCAACAAATCAGCTATTCAATTAATTTAGGTAAGTAATTTATTTATTTCATAAATACATACATTTTCTTGAATTTAGCAGATAGTACTCGTATTATTTATACACTACTCAAAAAAAATAGAGGAACACATGTTTAAACCAAAACACGAGAATAAATATTGAAACAATGTAATGTTTGATCTTTTGTAATTATAAATTGAAGACTTATGTAAAATTAGAATAGACATTCAAACAATATTTTCTTGCATAGTATTAGCAATACGAACAAGTTATCATTTGTGACAGAAAACAAAGTGGAAATTTCAGGTTTACAATTTTTGGAATTAATGTTTCCATGGTTTTTTCAAAACTCAGTACTTAGTGTGACCTCCGTGAACCTGAATGACCGCATTACACCTACGAGGCATGCTTCGCAGAAGCCTTCTTACAGAAACGTGTGAGATTCTCTCCCATTCCTCGGTGAGTGCATGTGAAAGTTCTTCATGGTTCTGAGGTACAGCAGAACGCTTACGAACACGTTTTTCCAACTTATCCCACATATGCTCGATCAGATTAAGTTCCGGACTGCACGCAGGCCAGTCCTTCACCCAAATTTGGTATTCTTGCAGGACATCTCTTGTAGCCAGTGCTGAAAGACATCTAGCATTATTTTGCATTAGATGAAAATTAGGGTCCATACCATAAGAAAACAACATGTTGGAGGATAATGTCATTAATGTAAATATCAACATTCATGCGCTGTGGAACAACGACAAGCTCTGTCCAAGACTCAATAGTAATCCCAGCCCAAACCATAACCGAACCCCCTCCAAATTTGTCATGTTCAATAATTGTGGCTGGATCAAAACGTTCACCAGGACGTCTCCATGCACCTGTACGACCATCAGAACCTGTTAGACAAAATATTGATTCGTCCGTGAATAAAACACCCTTCCATTGGTGGGGCTGTCATGATTCTGAGCAAATCGCAGCCGGGCTTCTTCGTGCTGACGTGTTAAACGAGGGGTTTAAAGGGGATTCTAGACCTCAACCTTGCATTTCCCATTCTATTTCTTATAGTCTGATCAGAAAATACCGTCCCAGTTGCTGTGCGTAAATGATTTTGTAGATCTCTGGCTGTAGATTTTCTACTGCGCAAAGCTGATAAGACAAGAAATCTATCCTGTACGTCTGTAGTCTTCTTCTTACGACCTTGCCCGGGTCCCCTCTTGTATCCATGTATCTCTCTATATCACCTCTACAGCCTATGGATGACGGAAGGGCTGACATCAAGAATCCTAGAGAAATGGCGAATGGAACGACCATCTTCAATCAATGCAACTGCTCTTGCAACTGATGTTTCATTCAGATGTCTTATTGCTCTGTATTAGCTTCAGAGAACACAAAAATAACAATTCCCTACCTCACATTATTCTTCAAACCTGTTTTTTAAAAAATAAATCAATACGAACTCACTTTGGTTTCAGCAACTCTTGGAATTTCACTAATATATTCAGAGAAAAATTAATAAACCCCAGAAGATCTTCAATCTGATTTTAAATAATACTTAAACTCAAAACATCTGACTCTCAAAAATTAAATTGTTACGATACTTATTTTGTGGCTTTTGTTTAAACATGTATTCCTCTAATTTTTTTGAGTAGTGTATATAACGCTGGCCTTGAAAGTGATACTTTACGACTTACGTTACGTCAAATTCAGAGGAAAAATAATATAAGTTAATATTGTTATTATTTAGAAAGAAATAGGCCTATAGGATTAAAATTAACATATTTTTAATATACCAGTAGTTACTTTATAACAATCAAATTAATTTAATTTATAAACTAATAAAATATATTCACATAATTATATACCTACTTACTGTGTTTTAAGCAATATGTACAGGTCCTATAATAATTTGTAATATAATTTTAAATTATTATTTTTTTAGATTTTTAACATAATGCGTAAGAAAAGATGATGCAAATTCAACGATGGGATATGGCGGAAAAAGTGGACATCCGGATTTCGAGATAATTTTGGTTTTAAAATAAAGCTTAGAAACGTCGAAGATGAAAACATGAAAAAAATTTGCGGACCATCCAGAAACAAAGCTGTAAAATAACAACTTATAAAGCACTTATTCCCTATATTATCTGAAGGAAGTGGCTGCCACTGTGGTCGTGACGTCAGATTCGATATTGAGACGTTACTCCAGAGTGAAAATACGTTTTCTTCAATAGAGATGCGAAAATAGAATAAATATATTATTGTAGTAAAAGTGCATTGGTGTATTATCAAATGCTATATTTATAAATTTTACATGGTAAAAAAAAAGAGCATATTTAAAATACATCCAATCAAAATCAGAATAAGATAGAATTGCTTATAATTACAGAAGCGCAATTGTTAAAAGAGAAGTAAGGAAGTTGAAACGACTTAGCTGGGACAACTATATATCCAATATAGAATACGATTGCTATGGATCACAGGATATGGCTTACAAGGTTTTAAAACATCTGAATTCAACTGAAAAAGACACAGCCAAATTAAATAATAGGCCTACCAGAAAAAGAGTGGCTCAAATATTATGGAACATTATGGACAGATATGTCAGAAATAAACATTGACCCCAAATTAAAGGAAATGGCACATGTAGATCTCCTTGAAATCAAAGAATTAGAGAACGCTCTAGAAACATTCAAAAATAAGAAAACTCCAGGAGTAGACTGTTTAAATATTGAACTTTTAAAGTATGCTCCAAGAGAAATTAAGCAGAGATTCTTAGATGTACTAAATGTGTGCTGGAGGATGTGCATAATCCCGGATGAATGGAAGAAAGGACTTATATGACCCATATTTAAAAAAAGGAAGTAGACACGAATGCACAAGTTACAGGAGAATCTGTTTATTGAATACAGCTTACAAGATATACGCTAAGATTATTATTGGACGATTAAATATAATAAATGAGTATATATTAAGTGAAGAACAGTGTGGCTTTCGGAAAGGTCGGTCATGTTCAGATGCCATTTTCACAATAGAGCAACTTATTCAGAAGAGAAGAGAATTTAATTTGCCAACTTGCATACTTTTTATTGACTATCAAAAAGCATTTGATAGACTGTCAAGAAATAAACTATGGGAAATAATGTATAACAAAGGGTTTCCAGGACACATTGTCAAAGTTGTGCAAAGCTTATATTTTAAATCAGAAATAATAATTGATAAAGGAGGTACAATGAGTGATAATACATTAGAAATTAATCAAGGGGTCAGACAAGGATGCCCGCTATCTCCTGCACTCTTTAGTATATATATAGACGAGATCATTGTACAATGGCAATCAAATTTAACCACAGAGTTTAAAGTTGGCGGTACGATTCTAAATACCAACTGTTTTCAGACGATCAGACAATCCTTAGCTCTTCAGAAGACAATTTACAAATAGCAGCATATAAATTAAATGAAAAGCAAATAAATTCAATATGATAATCTCTGAAAGTAAATCGAAAGTAATGGCATTCAACGGGAAAGACCATATGAGGTGTAAAATCAGTATTAATAACAGTATAATACAACAGGTGAACAATTTTAATTATTTAGGATGCAACGTATCATACTGCCAGAAGGAAGATATTAATATTAAATTTAATATATTTTACAGAATGTGTGGCACTATAAGACGGACACTGAAAAATAAAACTTTGAGAAGCGCACAACTAAAATTTTACAAAATTATGGCAGTGCCTGTCTTAACATATGCAAGTGAAAATTGGACTCTTAACCGTTCAGACAGAAGGAAAATAGAAACTGCAGAAATGAAGTTCCTACGTTCAGTAGCAGGTGTGACAATTTTGGACCAGAAAAGATGTGGGGATATTAGGAAGGACTTAAATATTTTCAATTTAACAAATAGAATTGACAACATGAGAAACAACTGGTATGAACATTTCAAGAGAATGCCTACAGATAGAATCCCTCAGCTGTTACTAAAGTACAAACCAATAGGACATAGAAATGTTGGACGCCCATTTACTAGATGGGAGGATTCATTAAATCCCACTTGATGTGAAAACAGGTCAAAAGGCCTAATTTCATGAAGCAGAAGAAGCAGAAGAAGACATAGTAAAGAGTTTGAAATTTAGTAAAAATCACATCCTCACATAGAGTTTCTTAAGAAAAAATAGTTTAAATGAATCGATTGTCGATAATAATCGATACGTCATCGTATGTACTTCTCGAAAATGAACAACGGCAAATAAGTCAACACAATAAATAGATGCCACTTATTTATAACATTATCTTCGAAATTTGTAATATAATTTATTAGAATACATGTATAATAACCTAAAAGCTAACCTAACTTAATTAAATTACTCTAAGTTTTGAAAGTAATAAATAGAATGGCATTTAGACAATATTAAATTGCAGGTATGTAAATAAATTATACTATTTGTGTAAGAAACTAAAAGCTAACCTAACTTAATTATGTATAAGAAACTATTACTCTAACCAAGTTTGTTCAGTGATGGCCCACAGATTTTCATGTGTTTTCATCTTTGGTGATCCTAAGCTTCATTTTAATACCAAATTTATATCGAAAAGGGGATGTCTCGTACAGTAAAATGTGTATTTTGTAGTGCTTATAATTATAAAGTTATTTTACTGCTTTGTTTCTGGATGGTCCACAATTTTATTTTTTGTCATGTTTAATGGACCTTAGTTTAATTTTAAAACCAAAATTATCTCGAAATTCGGATGTCCACTTTTTGCGCCTTAACCCAACGATGATATTAGAAGTGAATTTCCGTTTATTAAAAAGCCCTAAAGCGATTACATGGTAAAATGTGAGATATGTGATGGTGAATTTTTCATTTCGCACGGCGGGAAGATTAATATTTCAAAGCACTGGGAGACGCAGAAACATAAAATATGTTTAAATAATGCTGCATCTTCCTCCAAACTACAGGATTTTTTTCAGAAAACAACTTATGGAGACGAAGAAAAGAAATTAGCATTATCAGAAGGACTCATGCTATTAATCACAATCATTCCTTAGGATCTATTGACTGTACGTCAAAAGTTGTCAAAAGTTATTCAACAAAAAATTTGCCTGTGCTAGAACAAAATCCGAGACAATTATGTGTAATGTGCTTTCCCCATATGCATTTTCAGAATTAAACAAAAATGTAGAAAAAATTAATATTATATCCATATATTCTGACACATCTAATCATAAGGATATAAAGTTATTTCCAACCATTTTTTAGATTTTTTTATTCGGAAACTGGAATAAAATTAGAATTTTAGATTTCGTTTCTTAGCCCGATGAAAGTTCTGGAAAATTTTCAATTCCATTATTGATATTTTGGGGGAAAAAAACAATTTCTCTTCTTCTTCCTCGGCTTTCCCCCACTTATAGGTTTGCCGTCTTCAGTTTCCATTTATCTCTATCATTCCAATCTCCCTCTTCCAAATTCCTATCCTCCATTATTGTTCTGACGTAGGTTTTCCATTTCCATCTTGGTCTACCACGATTATTTCTTCCAGGGGGTGACCATTGGTATATATTTTTTGGCCATCTTTCATTTTCCATTCTTTGTACATGGCCATACCATTTAAGCGTTTGATTTTCAATCCTCTTAACAACAGATGTGGTGACCTTCATTTCTCTCCAAAGGAATTCATTTCTTATTTTATCCTGTCTTGTTTTTTGGAGGCTTCTTCTAAAATAATCGAATTCAACTGTTCTAATTTTATTCTTTTGTAATTCCGTCAAAGACCAAGTTTCGCTTCCATATGACAAAATATTCTGTATTATGCTCTTATAAATTTTCATTTTAGTTTCCTTTGTAATATTTTTGTTCCAAATTACTCCATGTAATGTCTTAGTTGCATTTTTTGCCATTGCAATTTTAGCCTGTACATCTCTCTCACAGGTACCGAAACTTGTAATTATTGACCCAAGATATTTAAAAAATTCACATTTTTTTATTTTCCCTGTTTCAAGTATGAGGTCATCCACATCCTTTCCCAAACACATATATTCTGTTTTCTGTAAATTTATATTCAGTCCCCATTTTTTATATTCTTCCATTAATTTATTTATCATATATTTCATATCATCTTCATCCCCTGCAAAAATTATTTGATCATCTGCAAACAACAATGAATGCAGTACTTTTCCTCCTATAGGAATACCCATTTCAGAACATTTTTTATACCACAAGTTAAGAGCCTGGTCTAAATAAATGTTAAAAAGGATTGGTGACAAACTGCATCCCTGCTTAAGGCCTTTATTCACTGTGAATTCCTCTGTTAAATTATTCTGTATTTTTACTTTAGCTTTTGTATTACTATAGATCCTCCTAACAATATTAATCCATTTATCACAGATATTCATATTTCTCATTGCCATCCATAACAATTGTCGAGGTACACTATCATATGCCATCTCTAAATCAATAAAGGTCATATGTAGTTCTTTATTTTTTGCTAGGATTTTCTCTTGTAATTGTCTAATACAGAAAATATTATCAATACATGATCTTCCACTCCGGAATCCACATTGTTCTTCTCTTAAGTTATCTTTTATCTCCTTAAGTTTAAAATTTATAATTTTACTAAAAATCCTAGCTGTTGAAGGTATAACGCTTATACCTCTGTAATTGGAACACAGTTTTTTATCACCTTTTTTAAAAATAGGAGTAATGTACGATAAATTCCAGTCTTCTGGGATATCGTCTCCAATTTCAATTTTATTAAAAAGTTTTGTTAAAAATATTACTAAAATATCTCCCCCATATTTTAGGAGTTCCGTCTGAATATTTCCTGGTCCTGGTGCTCTCCCATTTTTTGCCTCTTTCAAAGCTCTTTTAACTTCATCTTCTGTTATCTCTGGAGTGTCAAATTTATATTCTACATCCGTATCTTGAAGTTGAAACTCCTTTCTATTTTCTTGAAGTAAACCTTTATAATGTTGCATCCATTCTGATGGTCTTATCAACTGAATATTTATCTTCTTTCTTTCTGATTTCCTGATATTTTGTAATGTTTTCCAAGCTTCTTTGGATCTAGCATATCCAATCGAATGATCTATATTCGAGCATATATTATCCCAGTACTCATTTTTTGTTCTTCTCACTTCCGCCTTTGTTTTATGTTTTAAAGTGATATATTCATTTCGAGATGTTGTTGAGTGATCTGATAACCATTTCATCCGTGCTTTCTTTTTTTCCTCTACTAATTTTTTAATATCTTCATTAAACCATTCATTATTTCTTTTTACTTCTAGATTTTCTGTCCCAAGTGCTTCTAAAGCTGCTGAATGTATACTTTCCTTTAGTTGATCATACATTTCCACTGCAGATTTATTTAAATTTAAATTAAGTTTTTGTTTTAATCTTGATTGAAAAAGATTTTTTATACTCTCATCATAGAGTAAACTTACTTTATATCTTTGTTCATTCAAAGGGGTTGTATTTATTCTGTCTTCCGTTACTTCAATATTTTGTTTTTTCCTACTTGTTATTATGAATTTTCCCAAAAGCATATAATGATCACTTCCGCAATCTGGTTTTCTATACACTCTAACATCTTTCACTATCATATCACGTTTTTGTTTCACAATTATATAATCTATTATTGATTTGAGACTTTTTGTTGGCTGTTCCCATGTGTATTTATGTATTTCCCGATGTTGGAAGAAACTATTCATTATCATATAGCCATGTTGTTTACATAAACTTATCAATCTATCTCCATTGTCATTTTCCACTTTTTCCCCAAATGGTCCAATCACTTCATCTTTCATTCTACTTCCTACTCGACTATTAAAATCTCCTGTTATTATTACTTCTTGATGTTTTTTTTATTTTGTCCAAAATTTCTGACAGTTTGTCAAAAAATTCATTTTTCTCTACGGTTGTTGCATCCTCATTTATGGCATATACTCCTATTATTATAAGCTCTATCCCAAAAAGTTTGAGATTTAAAATAATAATTCTTTCATCAATTTCTTCCCAAGACACTATATTTTTTACCAACTTATTTTTTATCAAAATGGATATACCTCTTTTTGCTCTACTAGTTTTTGGTACTCCACTCCAGATATGTGTATAATTTCCTAATTTTTCCTGTCCTTTCCCTTTCTTTTTTGTTTCTGAGAGCACCATAATATCTGCATTCATTGTTGTAATCTCATCTATTACTTCTTTTTCTTTAGTGTTCAAGCCTTGAACATTCCATGTGCCAATAGCAAAGGTCCGTTTTCGTAGCTTAAGTCTGTCATATTTAAATCCATCCGGCTGACATATTTTACTGAAGTACGTAGCGATATACTTTTTTCCAGGGCCAGGTTGCCAGCCTGACGCCTAACCCCCAGACATGGAGGACCTGGTTTTTTTTTTTAGGGTTTGCTCCCTTAGCTGACAGGTCTCAGTTTTAAGGCGCTGAGAACTCGCCTTTCGTCCCATCCTGTTAGCTACAGTCTATTACGACTGCAGTCAGGGAGCACGACGAGAACGTAGGATTAGGACTTGCTGGCAGAGCTGCTAAAAAAGTCGCAGAGGCATTACTCGAGATTTATTAAGGTATACATAGTCGGCATCTGTACCCTTCTCGAGGCCGTACCAACCATTTGCAACAATTTAAAACATAAAATTATTATACACTGTGCACGTTGGAAAGCTTAAATAATTTTGTGAAACTACGCAAGTCGAATATCAGAGAGTACTTGGAGACAGTAAAACGCGCTGGTTAGCTCTTTTGCCAGCCATCGAAAGAATTTTGAAAATATACGATCCTTTGAAATCCTACTTTCTCTCACAGGATAAATGGCCTAGAATTTTAGAAGAGGTTTTTTGAAAAAGATTCTTCAAAAAATTTGCTAGAGTTTGTACACAATCAAGCAGCTCTTTTTTCAAAATACTATAAAACTTATTGAAGATGACAACATTTCGGCAATCGAAGTAGCAAATGAAGTTAATAATTAAAAATTTCAGTGTCAATAAGGGTTAGAAAATAATTTTCTTCCGTTAACTGTCCATAATAGTATAAGCCAGCTAAAAGAACAAAGTGCAATAAATCGTGCAGATATTAATCACGTTAAAAAGTTCTATAGTAACTACATAGATTATTTAGAAGAGTGGACGGTACATTACAATGATATTGAACATTTTCATTGGGTTACATTAAAACAAGAACTTAATTAGAATGATGTGCAGAAATCATTCGATCATATTACTCAAAATTCCCAATATAGTAAGATAAAATGATATTTTTAATCTTCTTCTTCTTAAGCATAATTTATAGGATTTTCATCCTGTTTATTTCCAAAATCGCTCCTCGGAGGAAGACATATTGGATGTGCATGCACTGTCTATCCATCTCTTGCTTGGTCTTCCTCTTGTTCTTCGCCCAGTTTCGTTAAAACGGATTCTTGTGCAGAATCCTGTGTTGCCACACTTCGATTATTGTGACATTATATATAATGATCTAAACCATGACTTGTCGCAGAGACTACAGCGTGTTCATAATGCTTGCGTTCGATTCATTTTCAATATCCGCCGTTATGGCCATATTTCCGAACACTTCAATAACCTCTCTTGGCTCCGTCTTAGTGACAGACGTAAATTGCACTCTCTTTCACTACTTTTCAAGCTTCTGAATTCCTACACTCCTACTTACCTGGCGTCCAGATTTGAGAAGTTATCCTCTTACCACAATATTCATACTAGATCACAAGATAACTGTCTGCTAACAATCCCTCTTCATAGCACTTCCTCTTATTCTTCTTCTTTCACAGTAGCCTCTGCCCTCTCCTGGAATTTCCTTCCTCAAGATGTCAGGAGTTGCCGCACACTTGGTACCTTTAAGTCACGCTTATACAGTTATCTGTTGTCTAATAATTAATTTTTCTCTGTTGATTTAAATTTATACTATGTCATTAATAATTTTTTCTCGTTTTTTTATATCTTATACATATTATATATTAAATTCGTTAAATCTAGAGTAAATCAAAATACATTATAAATATTAATTGTATTGTATTTATAGCATGTAATTTTTTTATGTTTATTGTAATTTAGATGTAAGACTTTTTTTTGTATTTTTAAAACCTGGTTGAGTGGCAGACAAGGCCTTCGGACCTTAACTCTACCAGGTAATTATTATTATTATTATTATTATTATTATTATTATTATTATTATTATTATTATTATTATTATTTTTATTATTATTATTATTATTATCCCGTCCATGATATTTTAATGAGGTATCATTATTAAAAATATATTAATAATGAAAATTTTAAATCTTAAGCATCAGCAAAAATCGCAATAGAGTGTAAATAATTAGAAATATTTAATCACTTTGAAACAAACCATGTTCCGTACAATAATACACTAACATTTTGGAATATGCGCTGTCCTCACCATGAACTAATGTTGCGACTGAACGTGTTTTTTCTACGGTAAATAAAGTGTTGACATCAGAAAAATCACAATTGCGTGTTGAGACTTTGAAAGCCATTTTATGTGTGAAATATAATTTAACAAATTCGTGTGAAAATGTTCATGACATTTTAAACAACAATAGAAATCTACTAAAAAATTCAGACAAATTAGAAACATGCCAAAGAATAAAATAATACCGATACCATACATAACTTTTTTTAATGTATTACATTTGTAAATTGTACTTATAATGAAATTAAAATAAATATTTTATAATATGTGGAAAGCAACGGGAAGCTACGTACCTATAATTCCCTAGTATAGCTTGCAAGCATAGCATGAAAATGCTATGATTGCAGTGAAGGACCTGCCTTCGGGCAGAATTTTTATAGATGGATATTACAATCCTATTTTTGCGTTCTATAAAAATGTTTGTTGCTCCATATAGACTATATTTTTAATAAAGAACCAACCCCCATCCGCCTGGGTTAATGGTGTCCCGCTTTACCAGTGTGAAAAGGGATTTTCCTCTTTAGTTCAAGTGAAAAACAAGTACAGAAATAAACTTGATGCACGCTCTGATTTACGAACCCAACATACATCAGCTTATGTGGACACGACAGACCCAGTCATCGCATTAGTTCGGTGAGTACAAAATATTTCAACCAAATTCCAACATGTGCTGAATTAATTAGCATGCATATAATCATACAATATTTTACTTTTACATCATTAAATAGAGATTACTGTACTAATTTAACTTATGGATCCCATGAAGTTTTTAATATCTTTCAAGGCGGGTCCCGGACTTAAAAAGTTTGAGAACCACTGCTCCAGAGTCAACATCAAAATTGGGATCTTAAACAGAGGTCTTTCAGGACTAGTCACATTCTCAAAAGAATGTTGCTTTACTATTGACTTATTTGTGATTAACTTTTAGAGATGGTTATATGTACTGGGTACGTTCTCGTTTAGATCAAATTATTGTCGATTTCCTTTAGGTTTGTTCAATTCTGCTTTTATCTGTGAGACTTTTACTAGTAGTACATTACTGGTACTTTGCAGAGCAGGCCTATGATGCCTTCCATGGTATATTTACCTTTTCTTATTGGATTGGCTAGCGTGCTTAAATGATACCGAGAGCAATAACGGCGGTAGCATTGCTGCCGATGTGGTTATCCTTGCCAAACTGGTCGAAGGTGATAAGCAAGACGAAAAAGGTACCTTGGTCGAAAGAGTGACGATCTTTCACCGTAAAAACACAACTGTCAAGAAACGCGGACATGAGTTCCACTGGGGTAAAATTATCCAGAGGTAAAATAGTCCCCATTCGGTTCTCCGGGCGGGGACTACTTCAAGGAATCCATACAAAATGCTCAAACGCAGGAACATGTTCCTAGGAAAATGGAATGTTAGGACTTTATGCAATAGCAGAACGCTAGAGGTATTAACGCGGGAATTAGACAAATCATCCATGGATATAGTCGCTTTATAGGAAGTTAGATGGGCAGGAGAAGGTAGTCAGGAATCAGGAAGCTTTGCATTATGCTACGGGGGTGCAGAATGACCTGAATTTGGAACGGATTTATTAATCCGAAGGAGGATCCTGTCCGCTTTCCGAGTTATTAAGTGACAGGATATCATACATAATTCTAAAGGGTAAACAGCATGATTTTGTAATCGTAAATGTTCCCACAGAAGATAAAGATAACAAGATGAAGGTTGAGTTCTATTAAAAATTACAATGCGTATTTGATAATCTTTCGCGAAATCATAAGAAAATTGTCTTAAGAGATTTTAATGCAAAAGTGGGGCGGGAAGATATATTCAAACCAACAATCAGTCTTCATGAAGATAGTAACGACAATGATGTTAGATTAGTCATCTTAGCGACATCAAAGAATCACATTGTTAAGAGCACAACATTTCAGCATACAAACATTCATAAATAAACCTGGAAATCTCCAGATGGCAAAACTCGGAACCAGATAGATAGTGTATTAGTGTACACACGCTGGCATCATCGATGTTAGATCAGCTAGAGAGACAGACTGCAATTCGGATCTAGTCAGAGTAAAAATCAGAGAACGGCTATCGCTTATGAAGGAACAAAAGCTAAAGATGATTCTGAAAAATTTGAATTAAAAAAGTTGAAAAAAGATTAAATGCCGCAAGAATACCAAATCAAAATTGCTAATATATTTGAAGTACTGAAATCTTCAGATAACAATGCGGCAAACAAAGAAGAAATTGATATAAATAAAGAGTGGGAGGCTATATGAGATACTATTAAATTGTCAGCATCATAGAGCATTGGTTATTTAAAAAAGAGGCAAAACAAGAAATGGTTTGATGAGGTTGTGCCGACATTGTAAAGAAAAGAAAGCAAGCAAATATCAAATGGTTACGCAAGTCAAATGAGGAAAATTTAGAGTAATTCGGAAGTATTAGACGGGAACCCACCAGGTACTATAGTGTAAAAAGAGGAAATATTTGAGAGAGAAGATTAATGAACTTGAAATTAATGCAAAAAATAGAATTATATCAGGGAATTAAGATAGAGAAGAAATGTTTCTAGGCTAGAACAAACATATTTTGGAATCAAAATGCAGATGTGATTGCAAATTCTAGAAGTATATTAAATAGATGAAAAAGTTATTTTAATCAGCTATTGAATGTACATACAGAACAAGATATTGAAGGGGATAATTTACAGATAGCAGAAATGCTAATCATAGAACAAGTGCATTAGATGTTGAAATGGCGATAGAAAAATTGAAGATGTATAAAGCATCTGGTTCCTATGAGATCCCAGCAGAAATGATAAAATCAGGGAGAGAAAAATTGATGGACAAGATATGCCGGTTGCTATTGTAACGGACTGTCAACGGCACGTACGGCTTACTTCCCGTGCGACCCATACTTGTAAAATAATATTGTAAATATATTACTTTTTGTCTAATAAAGTCCTATTACTACTACTAGTATGATTTGGGAAAAAAAAGCTCTTCCAGAAGAATGGAAAGAATCGATCATCGTACCAATTTATAAGAAGGGAGATAAAACTGATTGCAACAAATACAGGGGCATCTCATTACTTTCAAATTGTTACAAAATTCTAACAAATATATTAGTAAGCAAACGTACTCCCTACATTGATAACTAGAGCTCGGACTTCATTGCCTTTTCATTGCCGTTTCGCTTTCAAACAGTTGACTACACAGGTAGTTAGTCCTGTCCCGTGCGCAGTGCCACAATCATTGGCGTCTTTGCTGTGCTGCTACAAGTAAAGTATGCAGTCAAATCATAATACCGATCACCACGATCTGATGAATGATTACAACATGCCGAAAATAAACACACACAAGATGAATTCACTTGTACGTGAGTACGGCCGTGAGTATTTTTGCCTAAAAGAAGATAGAGAATATTTTGTAAATTGTGTAATGTAGAGTTGAAGGGGGAGAGAAGAATTTTTATGAAGAACCATTTCAAATCTAAAACACACATTGGGAATGTAAAACATAAGCTTGACGATGAAATGCAGTCATCTGCACAAGGAGTTTCAGACATTTGTAATCATCGTGAATTTTACAAGGATTTATGCGAAACGATGGTTTCCGCGAAAATTGCTTTCAATAAAGTGCAAAATCCAGCTTAATATTTTTTTTTTTGAGAAATATACGGGAAGAAAAATTCCTTGAGAAACAACTTTACGCAGGTATTATTTATCTCCTTGTTATGAAGACGTTCCGAAATACATTAGAAATACTGTGGCATATCATAAAATATGGCTGTCAATCGATGAAACCTAAGATGCGTCCAGAAGGTCTGTAGGAAATGTGATAGTGGGGATATTATCACCTGAAAACCCCGGGGATAAATTTTTGTTAATTACCGAGGTCTCCCGTTTCCAGTATCTATCCTCAAACCATAACTTAAACACAAGATCACAACATAGTCTCTTACTTAATATACCGCAACATAGGACATCACATCACTCCATGTCATATGCCATCTCCACTTCTCGCAACTGGAATTCCCTACCACAAGAAATAAGGGGCTGCCGGACATTGGCATCTTTTAAAAGAAATCTAAATTTATATTTGCTCTAAACTCGACTTCATTATTATCCAGTGTAAGATATATATATTAATTGGTGTTTCCCGTATAATGTATCATATTTGTATTATTATTATTATTATTATTATTATTATTATTATTATTACTATTATTATTATTATCGTATCATTATTGTTATTACCCTATAAAATGTTGTTTGTACATGACATTTACATTGCTACATTTATTGTATCTTTAACTGTATATAATTAGTACAGTGTATATCTATATTTGTCGAATATTTATTTGTATTTGTGCTGGTTGAGTGGAAGAGAGGGCCTTATGGCCTTAACTCTGCCAGAATAAATAAAGTATTATTAAAGTAAAAGTATTATTAAATAAAGTCAACCATTCAGAAATCGACAACCTTTTTGAAAATGCTATGTCTCGTCTATGGCCCAATGAAATAAAAAGTGACAATGTTTTTCTATTTGTGACAGACGCAGCCCCTTATATGTTGAAAGCAGCTTCCAGAATTAAATAACGATATCCGAATATGATACATCTAACTTGCTTGGCCCATGGACTTCACCGAGTAGCCGAAAGAATTAGGTTGCATTTCTCTGATATGGACATTTTGTATCAAACATAAGAAACTGATTTTAAAGGTCCCTTCTAGGAAACATAAATTTAAGGAAATTGCATCACAAATCCCATTACCACCTCAACCTGGGGGACTTGGTTGCAGAGCACTGCATACTACTTATAGCATAATGAAGTGATTGTTAAAGTACTTAATACATTTGATGCTGAAGAAATTTCGGCGATAAAAATTGCGAAATCTCTGATGTCAGGACAACTGTATCAAAATTTGCTGATAATCAACAACGTGTACAAAGATATACCTTTAATGATAATAAAAACTGGAATCTTCACATATAGCATTGATTGAATCCATAAAACTGGTAGAAATTTTATCGCGACATTTTGATGAAACAGGAGGTAGTTTTGGCACCTGAAATTGCAAAACAGAAATTGCAAAGTGTATTGCTGAAAAACCCTGGATACTCAGCTATTTGCAGTATAAAGGATTTTCTAATGGACAACAAGAACGCATGTACTGTCTCCATATTAGATACCTGTGATATGCCGTACTTCGGTTTCCACCAGTTACCTCATGTGAAGTAGAAAGGAGATTTTCTAAATATAAACTTTGCTTGAACAGTCACCGAAGATGTTTTTCTTTTGAAACTTTACGCAAATACATTGTTATGCATTGTAACAGCTCTACAGAAGCGAAATGAGTTAACAGGGTTTTAAAAATATTATGTACAGTGCACATACCTTTTTTGTGTTACCTCTTTATTTAAAACTTTACGAAGAAAATAAATGTGCAGAAATAATGAACTTGTTCTTTTCTGTAATAATGTATGCAGCATTGTATTTATAGATGCACAAAGAGAATTAATGTACGGGAATTATAAATTTAACTTTTTGTTGTACTGTAGCATTTAATTAAAAAAGTTAAAAAGTATTTTACGCAACAAAATAAACTTGTAATCCACAATTAGCTACTTATTTCATTACCCGCCTATACCATCTGTAAACAGTACAGCACAAATGCCATTCTAGTCAGGCTGGTGCTACTACACCCCCTACCACTCTCTAATCAAGCAATATTATGTATAGTAAGAGTGCACTTAATCTAACTTCATGTCCGAGCCATATTGATGATATTCTATGAGATCATCAGTGTGGATTTAGAAGAAACTGGTCTACAATAGATCAGATTTTCAGCCTAAGACAGATTTTAGAAAATAAATGGGAATATAATGGTACTGTATACATCAACTATACGTAGACTTCAAAACGGCATACGATTCAATTAAGAGGGATGTTATAGTATCCTGCTGGAGTTCGGAATTCCTAAAAAGTTAGACTTATACCAATGTGTCTAAATGGTACAAAGAGTAGGGTGCGTGTAGGCAAATAGTTTTCGGATACTTTTGAAATCAACAATGGATTGAAGCATGGAGGTGAACTATCTACTCTACTATTCATTTTGTACTAGAGCATGCCATCAAATCTTTAGAGGATGAAGAAGGCCTACAACTCAATGTTATTAATAGACCGTTAGTTTATGCTGATGTAGTACTATTGGTCGAAAGACAGGATATATTAAATGCCAACACGCACACACTGTTGTGTAACACTAAGAAATTGGGACTGGAAGTAAATATCAATAAAACTAAATATATGATCACATTCATGGAACTGCATTATATGATGGAATTGAATAGCTAATGACAAATGAGCGAAGTTTTGAGGAAGTGGCTGAATTCAAATACCTAGGAACAATAATCACAAATAGGAATGAGATGCACAAAGAAATTAAACATAGGCTCAATTCTGGAAATGCGTGCTATTATGCTTTACAGAGGCTCTTCAAGTTCAAAGTCCTTTCAAAAAACGTTAGGTTGAAAATACATAAAACTATTATTCTGCCAGTTATATTATATGGGTGCGAAACATGGACTCTTACTTTAAGGGAGGAAAGGAGATTACGAGTATTGAGAATAAAGTTTTTAGGAAAAAGTTTGGACCAAAGAGAGATGAATGGAGAAGACTACATAACAGTAAACTACATGGTCTTTATAGGAAGCCAGATATAATGAGAACAGTTGAGTCCCGTAATCTGCGATGGGCAGGACATGTGGCACGAATGGGGAATAAAAGACGTGCATGGGAGCTTCTTGTAGGAAAACTAGAGGGAAAACGCCCAAGAATAAGGTGGGAAAATAACAATAACCATGATTTGAGGAATGTATGGAGAGTTTATGTACACGCGGTTATGAACCTACGGGTTCGATAGTGCCAGTGAGTTAGTTAGTTAGTTAGACGAGATTGCCACTTTAAGATTTGTCAACATAGTCTCTAATAGTAATAACCCCAATTAAAAGGCTGCCGGTCCTGTTACTTACAAGGCGCATTTAACATTCTACGATATGTACTAATTACATTTGTTTGTATTTTTATTCATATTTTAATGATATTATGAAATTAGTCCTGGTAATTAATTCCGACTCATAATGTTCCTTGTTGATTGAGGGAAACCAGGAAAAAAATAAAAACTTCGGTCAGGTTGGTCGGCACCAGGTTTTGAACCCAAGATCTCCCGAATATGAGTCTCAAACACTGCCGCTTTATACAACTCACTCGGTACAACTAAAACCAAACAGTCAACCAATCCTTATCATGGTCTTATTTGGTGTAATTACCTAATTTGTTTAGAATTTACATATTTTGTTATCATCGAATAACTCATGGAAAATACATAATTATATGTTGTTCTAATGTTATGTCCAAGTTGTGAAAGCAACAACTTGAATATAAGGAATAAGCCGGACTTGTGTACTACCAATTGCTTTGACGATACCGCAGAAGGAACAAAGCTACGTTTATAGATTTTGTGAAATTTTACACAAAAGTAAGTTTTTAATTAATTTTTCTCAAAAGTATATCATATATATACTTTTGACATATATATATATATATATATATATATATATATATATATATAATTATCAATTAACAAGTATTCGTTGAATGTCTTTTTTTAAAGCTTTAACCAAAACTTTTGTTTTCACAATAACTTAATTACGCATTTTTTTTTCATGTTGAGTTCAAATATGCTTTCAATTTTACATCAGCAGGCTTTTTGTTTATTTTTGTAACACATTTTAAATTTAATATACATATCACACGATAAATACCTCATTTTGTCTAATTCAAAAGTAAATTATTATTTTTCGACTTAATTTGCCATTGGTAAATATCTCTTCAAGATTCAACAGGAAGGACTACGGTATTTCATTGCAGAATTATGTGGGTTGTAAAAGAAGAACAAGAAGAAGTAAAAGCCCCAAGATGTTCTGGAAAATATCTTGATAGGATCTGAGGTCCCGTCTACAACTCTCATTAAAACCCGAATAAAATCTATCTTATAACCAATTCAAGAAATAAAAGCTTCCTTTGTTACAATTTTTAACACATAAAAAATGTAATGAGGAAACTAACATCACCATCATTAACACATGGATTTCGCCTCGTGGACACTTAGGACTTCGAAGAAATCTGTCAATGTTTTTAGAGAGTCCAACTTTTCTTTTTCGTTTTGGTTTATAATGGAGCAATTTATAAGCTACGTAGTCTTTGAGACTCCATACTTGAGACGTGGTCGTGTTATTATCTTTGTATGTTTCTAGACCTACTTCTTCTTCTTCTTCTTCTTCTTCTTCTTCACTTCATGGGCTAGGCAAAATGCCTGTTCCGCCTCAAAGTTGTTCTGTCCATCTTTTCACTAGCCTTCCTACATTCCTTGTACCTCTTGGCTTGTAGTTAAATGCTGCTTTTGGTAATATTGTTGTACATGTCTAAACCATTTTCTCTATATCTTTTGATTTTATAATCTAATGGATATATATTTAACTCTGTTCTTATATCTTTATTCTTTAACCGATCCATTCTTTTGCAGTCTTTTGTTCTTCAAAGGAAGTTCATTTCTACACTTTGTATTCTACTTTGTAATTTTTTGGTCATTACCCAAGTTTCACTCCCATAAAGTAATGCAAGAACTGCCAATGTTTTATAAAACTTTAATCTAGTATATCTTCTTGTTTTGTTCTTTAATGTTTTATGTATAGTTCCACATATCATTTGAAATCTTGACAGTTTCACATTTACGTCTCTTTCAGTTTTTGTGTTTATAGTAAAATTACAACCCAAATAATTAAAATTTGTTCCTTGTTCCAGAGGTTTGTTGTCTATTATGAATTTTGATCTTATATGTTCACTTCCCCAAAATGCCATTATTTTCGTTTTTTTTTCCTTTGATATTTTAAATTTATATTCTTGGCATAACTGATTTAATTGATGTAAAGAGTACTGCAAATTATTTTCATTTTCTCGAATAATAACCACATTAAAACATTCAATATTTTTAAATGGTCCATTCTTATACCTACATTAACTTTACTTTTCCAATTTTAGAAGATGTCATTAATATATAAATTAAAAAGGATAGGTGATAAACTACACCCTTGTCTTACACCTCTATTTATTAAAATTGGTTCGGTCTTTGATGTGCCTATATTTATTATAATTTGAGATTTTTCATATAAACTTTGTATCACGTAAATTAATTTTGCGGGGTAGCCACGTATTTCCATAATTTTCCATGCCTTATCTCTATCAACACGATCGAATGCCTTCTCAAAATTAATAAAAGCAACATGCGTCTGTAGGTTATGTTCTCTCATTTTTTCAAATATTTGCTGTAATATGAATAAATTATCTGTTGTTGATCGCCCCGTTCTAAAGCCACTTTGTTCTTCTTCTAGTATTGCATCTGCTATTATTTTAAGTATTTTATTTATGATCCTTGCATAGATTTTATAAATTGAATTAAGTAGGCTAATTCCTCAATAATTTTTACATTCTCTTCTATCTCATTTTTTAAACAATGATATGACTTCAGCTATATTCCAACTTTCTGGTATTCCACAGTTTCTCCAACATTCATTAAATAAATGCAATATTCTCCAATGCAAAAATGTTCCACCATATTTTAGAAGCTCCATATTTATCTGATCAGGATCAGTTGCTGTTTTATACTACAATGGAAATCTGATTTGACAGTTGTAATTCATCCCGGAATGATCAAATGTTCCGTCAGATATTTATATAATTTGTGCGTTACGTAATAATTTACCACTCCATGTCGCGACAGACCTAGAAAGTCCCAGCCGCTGCTGGTCTCACATTCTCATTTCTGTAAGTCACAAAGTGGAATATTATCCAATGAGTGTCATATCCGTTATCATTTTCTCAATCTAGATCTACTACTGGGGCACGACCTAGCGTACTGATTAAGGCACTGCGCTACAAGCCGGAAGGTCGAGGGTTCGAGTCCCGGTAGGGTCAGGATTTTTAAACTGACCCAAACCTCTGGCGGCACTATGTCCCTGGGGTCGACTCAGCCTCTAACGGAAATTAGTAACAGATACTTGTTCTGGGGGTAAAGGCGGCCGTCACTCAGGGCTCACAACCCGGCTGACATCAAGTGCCGATTGTCCAGAAAAAATGGGAGCCTTAACCTCCTACTTCCCCAAGGATCTTCTGAGGCCTGTAGTGGGATCACTTTACCTTTAGATCTACTACTTATTGTAGCTATCCAAATTCCTCCTGAAGTTGGGTGGGAACCGGTCACACATACTGGTAGAAATTCCACGAAGAAATGTATTCCTTCATGTGAACTCTAACCAGCATTCGCCTTGTAGCTCTGCGCCAAGGTTTGCGTACGGTCTTATACCATTTCGGTTACTTAATTATTTACTTAGTTAATATAATATTTATTCATATAATAAAAAATCTTTGCTGCATTCGTTATACAGTAAGCAGTGTATAGCATTATATTGATATGAGCAATCTCATTTCTGCTGCTTCAAATCTTAGAATTTGTCTTGACGTTAATATCATGTTTCGGAACCACAGGAAAAATCAGTACCAAATTCCACAAAGGTGAGGATTGACAGTGAATGTAAAATTGTATTATGGTATATTTTATTTTTTTATCTTCCGATTGTGCTAACTAAATGTCGTAATGTTGCAAGTTTCCTGTCAACATAAGACGATTTTGAGTAAGATGCATTCCAATCCAAGCAACAAGGAAGAACCAGTTTCAGTAAGAATAGATATGTGCGAGCGGACTGATAAGCCGTGTGAGGGAAGCCCTACATACAGTTAAGCATATTATTTTTAAAAGTGGTAAAAACTATTACTGGTGGAAAATCATTTAGAATCATTAATCAGTATACGCGTAGATTAAACGTATTTAAAAGCTGACAAAAACTGAAACAACAAATTGTTTCAAACGGGTAAAAAATAGTTGCTTTCGCAATAAGTTGATTAAATATTCTCAAATTTCTCTAGAGAAAAAAGAATATTTATTTATTTATTTATTTATATAAGCAGAAAATATCGTTTTACATCAACAAATCTAAAACTGAAAGGAAAAAACGATCCCATTACAGGCTTAGGAGACCCTTGGAGTATTAGAAGGTTAAGCCTCCCTCATTTTTAGTGTTGAACCAGAGCAACTAAACATGGAAGGCACAACACACACACACACACATACATAAACAAACAAACTTGTCTCAAAGCTATACATTATCTATAAAAAACCTAATTATCCGGAGTCTGTTGATAAATGATATAAATTTGTATTGTCTTTTGTATAACGATTAGTCCTAATTCGATTCTCATCTACATTGCAACATTGTTTGGTTCAGTGTTGGAACATAGACCAATCGGCAATGTGGTAAGTAGCTAGTTGAAATGAGTATTAACAACATTGTTGCCAATATCGAGAAATTGTGCCACTCTAATCCTACCAATCCTTAGCAATGATAACTGCTCTAGTCGACTTTTGTTTTGGGAGCTTGTATCCTATTTTACTTATTGCGACTAGTAAAGTTTTAAGACGATAAATGAGTCAGTTAAGTAAAATGATCAGACAAAAGAAATAAAGCAACCAGTAAGTTTAGAAAAAATAATACCCTCATCTGATTAATTAATTGGACAGCAAACTGTTTAACTATTTATTTTCTTTCATTCGCTAAAATTACATTTATTTGTATTATATAATATTATTACACGTTAAACATTTCACTTGATGATTTTTAAAGGAATTCGCGTTATGTGTATTTAAGAACTTTGGGTCTCCATGAAAGTATTGAGAAAATTCCGTACCTACCAAACATTCAAAAACATCGAAATAAAAATCCAGAATGCCCTACATCGCTAATGTTAAAATAATGTTAATAAAGCTCATTCAACCTACTGAATTTTGCTTCAAATTTTCAAGTGTTTTCCCTATTTAATAAATAATGATATTATTGTTTTTGTTATTATTGTTGTTGTTATCGTCATCGTTATCATCATCGTCATCGTCGTCGTTATCGTTATCATCATCTTTATTATTTCTTTTATTCAATGCCACCGCGTTGTCATTTCAATATTCTGGTATTTTCTCCCGGCATGACGTTATTGTCACACACTTCTGATTTTTGGGCCCCTGGAAAGCGGAGTTAACCTGCCCCGATGATATGTGATAGATGATGAGGATGATAATGGTAATGATGCGCCAGGAGAGGCCTTAATCTAAACTTAATGCATATGTTAATGATGATGATGATAATGATGATGGCCGGATCATCTTCGTGGACCGTTTGCGTCTTAAATTTTCCTGACATTTGTCTTACAGGTGAGGAAAACCCCCGAAAAAACCATCACCAAGGAAACTTGTCCCGACCGGGGATCGATCCTGGGCCCGCTGCGTGACTAGGCAACACACTACCTGGAGATCACAACGGTGAACTTCATTATTATTATTATTATTATTATTATTATTATTATTATTATTATTATTATTATTAATGTTATTGTTATTATTGTTATTATTACTGTTATTATTGTCATTATTATTGTTATTATTATTGTTATTATTATTATATTTATTATTAATATTAATAACATTAATATTAATATTATTATTGTTATTATTATTACTATTATTATTATCATTATTTTTTTTAATTGCGGATGAGCCCATGTAGGACTACGCAAAGTACTTAGAGGCGTTTCCTTTAAGCCCAAATTCCTTTCATTATTTTGCAATGAACTTGTTTACTCTCATCTGTCCAAGAGTTGTTCCAGTTTTTTTCTTCGGTTTATCCTCTTGGTCAACTTGCCACTTATTCACCTTAATTCTAAATATATCTCTGTTTGGAATATCTTCTTTAGTAATTCCTGCCAATTTTAAGTCCTTTTTGACTTCATCAATCCACTTCATAGTATCCACTGGAGCTTTACTTCTGTTTTCGTAGAATTCCATTATCTGTTTTGTAAGCCTATTTGAGTTCATTCGTTTAATATGGCCATACAATTTTAACCTTCGCTTTCTAATATCACTATGAATGTCTGTATATATTTTATCCCCTATTTACTTCTGAGTCTAAATGCTTCATCTATGACTTGTGGACCTAAAACTTTTCTTATAATTTTGCATTCTTTTTTCACTATATTTTCGATATCTGTTTTTCTGTTCAAAATTTATGTTTCTGCTCCATAGAGTCACTCTGGTTTAATTACAGTGTTATAGTGTCGTAATTTTGTATGTAAAGATATGCATTTTTTATTATAAGTGTTGTGAATAAGCCGAAATGCTGTTTCCATTTTTTGGCATCTACTTTTATTGGCTTCGGTATTATTATTATTAGTATATTATTATCATTATTATTATTATTATTATTATTATTATTATTATTATTATTATTATTATTATTATTATTATTGTTATGTTATTGTTATTTTTGTTATTTTCATTATTGTTATTATTATTGTTGTTATTAATGTTATTGTTATTATTGTTATTGTTGTTATTACTGTTATTGCTGTTATTATTATTATTATTATTATTATTATTATTATTATTATTATTTTCATTGTTATTGTTGTTATTATTATTATTATTACTATTATTATTATCATTATTATTATTATTATTAGTATTAGTATTATTATTATTATTATTATTATTATTATTATTATTATTATTATTATTATTATTATTATTATACCGAAAATGGAATGAATATATGTCGCTCAAGCTAAATGAACATAATGAAACCTCAAATAAAAATGTTTGTGTTATTACGAACATAGATGTTATACATGAACATTACTAGTATCATTCTGATTGTATGAGTACATTGTAAGGAGATATGGATTTTATAAGCACTATTTCAACATTAACGACATAGTAAGGCATTATGAGTCCTCTTAGTTCAGTTATTCCAAATCCCATATTTTGTTGATTTGACAATGTAATTTATAATTTTGACATTATATTTTCAGAATGTCTATGAATATCATCATGGTACTACTTGTGGCATCTGTCCAAGCAGCAGATTACACTAATGAAGATTCTGCTTACTGGAACAAAATTGGTACGAAACAACTAGAAGAAACGCTTCAACGTTTTCATAGCAATAACTATGCTAAGAATATCATCATCTTCATAGGAGATGGTATGGGAATATCCACCATTACATCAGCACGCATTTATAAAGGTCAAAAAAGAGGCGTGGGAGAAGGAGAGAAGTTGAGTTTTGAAACATTTCCAACCGTTGGTTTATCCAAAACTTATTCTGTTAACACTCAAGTTACGGATTCAGCGGCTTCAGGGACAGCTTTGTTTACAGGAGTCAAAACTAATAATAAAATGATCGGTCTGAACGCTAAAGCTGAATACAACGTCTGCAAGACGTCAGACAAAGATCTGAAGGTAGATTCCATAATGAAATGGGCACAGTTAGCTGGCAAGGACACTGGGATAGTCACCAAGACGCGAATTACGCATGCAACCCCTGCTGCTTGCTACGCCCACATAAACAACAGAAACTGGGAATGCGACAGTGTGATTCCTCCACAGTACAGAGACTGTGTCAAAGATATAGCGAGACAACTCGTCGAAGACGAACCGGGAAACAAATTTAAGGTTATTTTGGGAGGAGGCGGCAACCAGATGGGTCTTAAAGGGCTCAGCGGTACCATTGACGATGGCTGCATTCGTACTGATAGTAAAAATCTCGTCCAAAGATGGAAGAATTCAAAGAACAACAGCGTAGTAGTAACAACCAATAAAGAGCTTATGGATATTAACATAAATAACACAGACTACCTTATGGGGATCTTCAGCGCGGATCACATGTATTTCGCAGGAGAGAAGTGGCTTAAGTCTCAAGATCAACCTTCACTAGTCAACATGACAATACAGGCTGTTAACATTCTCAATAAAAATCCAAATGGATTTGTTCTGATGATAGAAGGCGGTTTAATAGATATAGGTCATCATCAAAATTTTGCCAAACTAGCCCTTGAAGACACATTAGAGTTTGAAGAAGCTGTTTCAGCGGCCATTAACTTGACGGACAAGGAAAATACCCTGATAATCGTCACGGCGGATCACTCTCACACATTAACAATTAATGGTTATCCATTGCGCGGTAACGACATTCTAGGTTTTGCTAGCAGCGAGAACGTTACTTACGAAACATTGACATACGCAAATGGCCCTGGCTACAAATCCCACACAACGAACAATGCACATTGGCGAAACTTGACAAATTCTTCTGTTGATATAAATGATACGTATTATAGGCATTTCTCTCCTGTGTATTTGTCATATGAAACTCATGGTGGTGAAGATGTTGCTGTCTATGCTCAAGGGCCATCATCCCACATATTTTCTGGAGTGTATGAAGAAAACTACATAGCTCATGCAATAAGTTATGCTGCTTCCATTGGACTTCACGCTAAACTCCGAGAAGACTGTAACGAGAATCCGTCATAGAATCCACACGTTACTCTATGTTCAAAGTCAAACAATATTAAGGCTCAACCTTAGAACTACCTCAAGATCCAGACCCAATAACATAATTTATCATATATAATTATGTCTGTTTCATATTTATTTTGTAAATATAACTGATTTCTTGGTATAAGGAACTCTTTAACAACATTCAAACAAATTGAACATGTTTGGTGCAATATGGAGAAAAGTTAAAATAGGAAGCTGTTTGTTATTTTTTGCACTACGTAACTAATATTGAATACTTACTGTTATTGTTGATGTGTATTGTAATTGGATATTCCCGCATACTATCTTGGTTGCTATGAAAACAAAAGAAATCTCAATACTTTAAAAATGACCAAGAACACTAGTGCGGTAAGTAAAAGCATTTATTTGAAATTTTGATAGTGATACTGTAATTTGTATTAATTTCGGTATTAATTCGTCACATCCAGCATTCCATGCCTCTTATATTTCATCCAGAATGCAGACGTCTAAAACTTTCTCCATAATCAGAAACAAATTCCAAATTAAATTGGTTTTACAGTTTTAACAAATTTAAGATGGCGACATGATCATCATTACTTAATATTTCTCCATAGCAACATATATAGCCGATTCATCTTCTAAAATCTAACATTTATGTTTAATAATATTTACTTATAGTTTAGCTAATAATTTATAGTGACTAAAATAAATACATATAGTGTAAAAAAATAGTATTCAATATTCATGTGGTAAACACATAACGGAATCTCGAAAATTAAAAAAAAAACTCGGAGCAAGCGCCTCGTTTTTTTTTTTTAACTTTTCCTCGATCTGTATCAATTGTTTACAACACTCGTATCACAATATATTATTGTAACATATAGTTCCGTCAACTACTGTAACTATTTATGCAATTGATGACATCTGTTCGATTTCCTATAGTGGAAAAGTATAAAGTTTTCTTCGCTTGTTCGCATTACAGTTGAAAGCAATTAACACTTTTGTAAAATGATTACCAAAAACAATCCAGGGATAAAGTGGCAGCATAAGACTAGCTAATTTACATTTTCTAAGCCGCCTATATCCCGTGACGTTTGCCGAAATTATGTGAATTATTGACTTCAAATCTACATGGGCAAGTCCTGTTAATTATAAATCTATTCAAATTTAATTTTTAAGATTTGATGGAAATAGTATCTCAATTTAAGGAATATTGATGGAAAGACTTTAGGTTACTAAGGAAGCTTATGACACTATGATAATATTCGTAATATTTGAATCGCACTTTTTAGAAAAGAACAAAGTCAAATTTTGCCATTTTTGTTTTTCGTTGCTAAATGATTACTACTGCCAAGACGCATTGATTGGCAAAGAAATGGACTTATTCCGATCCTTCCATGTGTCTCTAACATCACTGTGATTGTTATAGTACGTTAAAGAATAGAACTAAGTCAGGAAGTTAGTGCGTTTCTTCACCGTTTGGGTATCAAAAACATGACAGAGTACAGTATGGGTAAATATACGTATTTTGTATCCATAATCTTAAAACGGACCAGTGTGTGCTGTACTTGTACCACGAAGGACAGGCTGGAAAGGGAGCAAATTATGTTTGTTCATTTTTAAAAGATTATTTTAATGAATTTGTGACCCAAATTGCAGAAAACTTACACATATTCTCAGATGGCTGCCCAGGCCGAAACAAAAATCATACGATGGTTAGGTTTTGGTCTTCGTCTGGTTGCTTCAGGAAGATTCAAAACTATAAAACATTATTTTCCTGAGCGAGGTCACTCTTTCCTCCCTTGTGATAGGGATTTAGGTGTTTTTAAAAAAGCACTAAGAAGGGCGAACAGGGTGTATACAATAAAATAATATATTTAGAAATAATCATACAAAGCAAGCAAAATACGTTAGTTAAACTTGTAGACTCTGAAGCACTGATCAGTAACTTCGATATTTGGTGGCCTAAATTTTTCAAAATGAGTACCTTATCGGAAGAAACTGCAAAGAATCCTCATGAGAGAAAGGTTCATATCACACCCTCATTATATAAGGAATTCACGTACAACTCAAACAATCCTGGCGTTGTAGAAGCACAACCATTCACAAAGAATATGTAAGC
Source organism: Diploptera punctata (assembly GCA_030220185.1). Lineage (NCBI taxonomy): Eukaryota > Metazoa > Arthropoda > Insecta > Blattodea > Blaberidae > Diploptera > Diploptera punctata. Next base: position 49,408 of record JASPKZ010008135.1, read on the forward strand.
AATAAGTTTCATCTTGGGAAAGGAAATTTGCAATATTTGTCATTGGAACTATCAAAGACATATCCAGGAGGATCAATCCCCAAAGAATGAAGATCTTAAGAAATTAATGAAGTACATCAGTTTTGCAAATGCTAAAGCATTTAATGAAGAAATAATACTTTCAAATTCTACTACAGATCCCTGAGCACCATGAATGAAAAACGCCTGTCATTTTACATGTGTTCGTTTTTTTTTAAGAAATATGTCTATTTTGATTTTTTTAAATAAAATGTTATCTTAATGTTCCTAACATGTCAATTTAAGCAAAATAGATGTAGATCTGTACTGAATAAATTTTGTTCACTCTGTATGTCCATTTTATTCTTTCAAAAACAATGCCCAGTGAAGAAAGGAACTAAGTCTCAAATTTTAAACAACATATATACCGTGGTAGCACAAAAGTTCCGTTACTAGTCTGTTATCATTAAATTCAGTCCTTTGTTATGTTTATATAATATATAACATAAATATTTTATTATGCCATTTGTTCATGAAAATAAGTTTTTATGCTCTCCTGAAAAGTAGCAAATGTTGACTTAGTTCCTTTCTAAAAAGTGCGTTTCAATTATATTAACGACTCTTTCATTATTATCGAGAAATATTTTATGTCATGAAATATTCTTATTGAATTTAACTGTTCGAAAGAAATAAAAATATACTCCTTTCACTGATATGGCAGTTGTTCACTTATTAAAAAGTTCCAATCTGTATCTCTTATTTAGAAGGGTAGAGTTGTATATCTTATTTAGAAGGGTAGATATAATGAGAACAGTTAAGTCTCGTAAACTGCGATGGGCAGGACATGTGGCACGAATGGGGAATAAAAGACGTACATGGAAGCTTCTTGTAGGAAAACCAGAGGGAAAATACCCAGTTGGTAGACCAAGAATGATGTGGGAGACTAACATTAAGCTTTGTTTGAAGAATGTAGATTATACAGGGAATGATTGGAAAACATCAGTTCAGGATACGGATATATGGAGAGCGTATGTCCGCGCGGCCATGAACCTACGGGTTCGATAGTGCCAGTGAGTTAGTTAGAGGTACGGTTCTCCGTTAACAGGTTTTGGAGACACATAGGGCGGCAGGATCCATAAATCATAACCCTAAGCTCCGGCTGATGTTACTCCCAAGAAAGTTCTACGTATTCATTATGTAAGAGGCTGATGAGCCTTAGGGCAGTCTGAACACGAACGAGTGAAGACAAATGTTCATTATAGATCGAATCCGGGGGTTCCAGCCCATTGGTAGACGCCTTGCTGCTTGAGGTACCAAGCCTACGTACACCTCATATTTATTGTCATACTAATTGTGTGAAGTATTATTGAATCAGATTGTATAATAAATCTAAAAATGCCAACAATTAAACATAAACAGTGAGCGAATAAGAAATGGCAGAAGTAGTTGGCCTTATGCACACTAATACACATACTGTACAGTAGAATAGGTTTCGCAAATCGAATGTGCAATTGTACTGTATAAAATATCTAAACACTTTAAAAAGTTGAACATTAATGTGGCATTTAAAACTAATAAAACTTTACAAAATATAATAAAAAACAATAAAACCAAAATAAAGAAAGAAAAATTATCAGGTGTATATAAACTGAAGTATGGCTCATGTGACAATGTCTATATAGGACAAACTGGTAGACCTTTTATCTCTCGGATAAAGGAAAACATGAGAGCATATAACACAAATTTAGAACATTTAAAATATGCTAACCACCTATTCCAATTTAATCATTGTTTCGATCCAAATTTTGAAATTTTACATATTTGTGATAAGGGTAAGAAGTTAGATCTTTTGGAGGCTGTAAAAATTAATAAATTTAAAAATAGTAACAAACTGTTAAATTCTCATGATTTGAATGAATCCCCTTTGTTAAATTTAAAAATGTAAATAAATATTGTTGTGTTGTTGCTTAGATCAGTTGGAACACAATTCATAATTTAACATGTCTGAAGAAGGTACAGTGTACCGAAACAGCTGTCACTGAATTATATAATAAATATGACAATCAAATAAAACTACGTTTTATTTATATTTAATTAGTATACATTTTTTGGCGTATCTACTATCATATGTTGACACTGAAATTTGTTCAGTCTGGGCATGCCCAAAATACCTATTCCCGTTTTGGTTATTACGTTAACGCCTGATTAGAAATTACTTCAGTATCAGTCGCATTATATGAAAGCATCATGGAACAGTTATGCTGAACTTGCCCATATTCATCTTAGCACAAGGTAATGGTGGAAGAGCTGCTGCCCACGTATGCGGAGCGGTATCCGAATGGACACCATTCTCGCCGAACAACCTTCGAGTTTGGTGATAGCCGTTAGCGGGAGCATGGGATGTTGAAGGTAAACAGAGTAGACGCCGGTGAAAGACGTCGAGTAAAATGTTCTTCATAAGGTGAAAGAGGGTTCTTCTTCTAGTACTCGTGCTCTCGCATGTGTAATGGGCACGAACAATTAGAGTGTATGGGAAGTCCTTCACGAAGACCAGCTCTATCCCTTTCATCTCCAAAAAAGTACAAGCTTTACAGCAAGTGAACTTCGCTCAACGGGTACAATTTTGTAATTGGGCTTTGCTGCAACCACCGCACTTCTTTTCCTAGATGTTATTCACCGATGAGGCAGTTTTTAATATGGATGGGCTGGTTCTGAACTCAAAGAACAGTCATATGAGGAATTATGAAAATCCTCATGCCATATTTGAGAGGCGTCACCAGCACAGATTTTCAGTGAACGTATGGGTGGGTGTAATTTCTGACCACAACATTTGCCCCTATCTTTTTCCCCAGATATTAAATGTTGTCATTTATATGACTTTTAGAGTATGTCCTACCTAGATTGCTAGAAGAAGTTCCTGTTCACATCAGGCTTAACATGTGCTTTCAGCACAATGCAGCTCCTCCCCATATCTGCCGGAATGTGAATAATCACTTGGATGAAGTGTATCCTGGCCGCTGGAAATAGGAAGTGGTACTTTAATTGTAGTATGGTCTCCAGATCTCTGTCCACTTGATTATTTTTTAGGGGACACCTGAAAACACTGGTGTTTGCAACCTCTGTTAATACAGATGAACTGTTATTTACACGCATAATCGCAGCATGTGATGTTATCCGCGAGACACCTGGTATCTTGAACGGGGTACGACAATCAATTAGTCGCCGATGTCGTCTGAGTTGTGAGAATGGGGGTGGCCAATTTAAACAATTTCTCTAATGAGTCTGCAGGTGCTTGACTTTTTTTTCTGGTTTACTTAAATTATTGTTTCTTATTTCCCAAAAATGTTATGTATGCCTTGTGTACATACACTGAACTTCTCCATGTTATTACTTTAGTGATCACTGCACTTTCATTTATCTAAGAACATAAGTACTGTACAGTAAAATTACACATTTTATTTGCAAAACCTATTGAACTCTACAGTATGTGCATTATTATTAGAACCTTTCAAACAATTATCTGTGCAATAGGTAAGTAGACAGTTCTGTAACTCAAGTACTGTGCCGGCACTCCAGTATCGTATTCTGTAAAATCTATCTACTGTATAAAAATGAATGTTTGCTTGTTTGTTCGTACTTTATGCGCGGTCATACCATTGATCCGATTGTGATGGGGTTTTTTGCAAAATGTTCAGCAGATTCCCAGGATGAATATAGGCTATAATAGTTGTAATACTCAGCTCCTACGCCCTTAACATCGCCCTTTGTAGCGGAAAACGTGAAAAAAGTAGCTCTTTGGACGCTTAAATGGCTTTCGTTGCCTAAATCATAACAAATACACAAAACGAATGTACACAGAATCTAATATCTCAAAAAGCTGTACCATAAAGTCCGCGACAGCATATGTTTATGTCTTACGGATAACTCACAATAACCATTTTTGTCTTTCATTGATACCAAGATGATCGAGACTAGTACGTAGATACCTGTGCAAGCACAGCGGCACATGGCGGGTATTCTTTTACGGACAACTCACAACGAATTTTTTCCTTTTAGCTCATTTATGCCAAGACGATCGAGATAAGTCGATTCCTGGGCAACACCGGGTAATTAGCACGGGGAATCTTAAAACAATTGCGATATAGATTTATAATTATTTTTCATTTTATTTATTCAACTAGTCATAAAAAGTACATTAATTTTCGTCTTTCAGCTCATCTATGCCAAGAAGATCGGGATGACAGATTCCCGAGCAACGCCGGGTAAACAACACGGGGTATCTAAAAATAATTACGATATAAATATTCCCTTTTACTTATTTAACTAAAACATAAAACACATTCATTTTCGTATTTTAGTTCATTTATGTCAAGAAGATCGGGATAAGTAGATTCCCAGGCAATGCCGAGTAATAAGCAAGGGGTATTTAAAACTATAAATCTTAAATAATTTTGCTTTCACTTATTCAACTAAACATAAAAATCACATTAATTTTCATTTATTTAGGGATAGCAGTGCACGCCGCGTATTAGCTTGTAATGAATAAATAATTGAACCAGAGGTAAATCTACGTACGTAACTGATTTACGACATACATAATAAGAGAAAAACGAAAAAAGTAAGTATACACATACTGTACGGAGATTCGAACGTGATGCATCAATCTTACATTTGCATTCGTAGTAAGATACTATAACCACTGACCTAAAGGCGCATACTTGTTGCAAGGTACACACTCTGTATCATATTATTTCCATTTTAATTTGAAATGATCAAAGGCGTGCCAACCATTTTACAAATTGAATCATAACTTGAACATTTTTATTCGTAGACCATTAGTTCATTATCTCAAAATGCTTATATAGCCTGATACCACTCTATACGTAGTTAAATTTGTACGGTATAATTCATTTACACCCTGTACAGTATATATAAGAAAAATAAATGTTTGTGTTTGGATTCCTGAGTAGCTCAGATGTTTAGAGCGCTAAACGTACATAGTTTAGAAACTCAGGTTCAAATACAGACTGAAGCTTTTTTTTTCATGTCATATATATCAGACTTCATATCAAGTGAAAAATGAAAGTTAAGTTATAATACTTAGTAGATCCGTCCATTCATAGTAATTCTACCCTAGGGCAGGTCTTTCACTGCATTCATAGCATTTTCATGCTATGCTTTGTAGCTGTAGCAGCTTCCCGTTGTTTTCCACACCGGTAAAGGATGATGATGACAATGACAAGAATGCTGATGATGGCCGGATGATTTTCGGGGATCGTTGGGCCCTAAGCTTTCTGACATTTTTTTACAGGTGAGCAAAAACCCAAAAAAAAAAAAAAAAAACTCATCTAGGAGCCTGTCCCGACCGGGAATGGAACCCGGGCCCGCTGTGTGACAAGACAGCACGCTACCTCGAGACCACAGCGGTGGACACTAAATAGATAATGAAAGAAAAGGAGAAGAAAACAATTAATGTTAACACATACTCTGACGTCAATTATTCCAAAAATTACACACGTTAAATATACTGTATGTATCACAGATAACGCATCCGAATGCGACACCATTCGTTTAGATCTATTTGTATTACTCGTGCTGGATTTGGATAACGACGTCGTGTTCATGACTGTAAGAAAATTACAAAAAAGTTTTAAAAACCTTATATTAGCCCAGTTAATGAAATAAAGTATTGAGCGAAATTTTACTGAAATTTTGTTGTTATAATTACATTTGATAACACGCCTGATCCTCCCCCTCTGCAGAGGTATACTTTAGAATTGAATTAATAAAATATTTCAATGACCGAGGAGTTAAAGGAAAAAATATGCGACTTATACTATACATTCCGTTATTCTAACTACACATCCGCGTTTCGTTTTTATTGCATATCGAATCTAAGCCGGCTACGTCCAATTCCGTCTTATATTCCTTATAAATCCGTAAGCCCTATAATTGCATCAACTAAAAAAAACTAGAAGACTGAGCCATTAATGTCCGAAATATTGAAAATCTCAGAATAAACCGAAGAGAATTGGATCTGGTGGTGGAGGTGGGGGTGGGAACAGAGGACAGCAACAGACAGTGAATGAATGATCGAACACAGTTTCATTACTTAAGAGTGAATACATTGCACAGCGGAAACCGGGATTATATTAGCGGAACACAATTCTGCGTTACGACACACTGCGTATACTATTTGATTTAATTATTATTTTCCCACATTGGCATAGGCCTACTTGCAGAGAATTGTATGGAGAATACGCAGATGATTTAAAAATGGTATAAGGTTACGAATATTATCAAAATGTATTCAATAATTGTAGTAGGCCTATAAAGTACCGGAGTTGTTAATACATAAACGCCCCGCGCCGTAGCCGAGCAGTTTAAGTCATGTTGCCTTGGTGCAGAGCTAAGAGACTTGAGCTGCGCTGGTTGAAGTCTCTATGGGATAAGAATTTATCATAAGTAATGCCACGAGTGATTCCCAATTTATCTAGAGAAATTGGAAATCAAGTGTGGCATTTTGTTAGGATTATTTAACGAATAAAATTAAGCTGTTTACTCACAAATCATTATTTAAATATAGTTATTTTAAAATATGTATATATTTAATGTAAACGGCGATGTTTGAAAACAAATGAGAAACGATTGCTACGCTTCATTTGCTTCTTTTGTTCATCACTGCAACCAGATCATATTATTCATTTCCAAAGGATCGCTATATTATAAGAATGCACCCTAGTGCAGAAAAAATGAAACACATCATTACAGGTTATTAATTCATTGTTAATGTCCTATGATGTAAATATGTCAATTATATTTTTCTGCAACGTTAATTCCTGGGAAATAATACATTTAATAAAGTGCAAACAGTGGTTTCTTTTTTTATGTTATAATCAATTGCTATGAATGTTTTTCTATTATATCTCGCAAACAGAATCTGATTACATTCGTGCACTATATATACAATCTGGGTGCCACTTGATAAAATGAAAGCGATAAAATGAAAGTGATAAAATCAAGGTGAAAAACGATTGTGGTTTGTTGTAAATCAAAATTCATTGAAATGTGATTGGTCATTGACTGCCATTTGGGGCATGGATAAAATAGTCCTGAAATATCAGCTACTATGGAATTTATCGTGAGGAATTTGGGTTAAGAAAACCAGCTGGGGGACTCGACATGCTGACCACATGCCATGTCTACATAGGCTGAATGATGGTTCACCTCTGTAATCAATACATGTGGATGTGAGAGGCAGCAGCCGGTTGGTAGACTAAGGGCCTTTTAGGCCTGTCGCCACAGGATTTTATATTTTACATGGAATTTGATTACAGGCATAGGCTAAAAACTTGATTAATTAATCGTCTTCTTCTTCCTTCCAAGTATTAGGCCAAGGCCCGTTATGATCCTATAGAAAATTTTCCCTCCAGCGTTCTCGTATAAGACTTGAAAGCATAATAATAGTCCCTTCGATTGGTTGCTGGCCAAAGGAAGGCAAAACCAGTGATGGGGCTGCCATCTTATAGCCTCAGGTCAGGCTTTTCTGGAGAAGAAAAGAAAATAAAGGAATCGTATAAATGAGAAATAACCTCGATTTCATAATATATAGTAATGTTTATGGACCTACACATCAATCTGTGAAATTTTTCAATAATTTTGATCTCCAGTAAATTTCAAAACAATCAGATTTGGTGCAAAAAATATATATAGTCTGTCCGTGTAATGTGTAGAGAAATTCGCCAGTTTTCCAATTAGACATCTTTCTCGCTTGAAGCTCAAGAGCGAAATGAGAATTGTCACGTGATCTGTTCTCCCTCCTGCACTTCCTCAGGCATCCTCATTGGCCGAGCATTTTTGCCCGCTTCTTGTGTAGAAGGCTTCTTTACATATTCTACGGACAGACTTTAGGTCTCTTGTTATGCTTAGGAAGCATACAAGAAGTTTGAAACATTTCTAAAAAGTTAGATAAAATATGTGTCTGACTTGGAAAGACTCAACTCCATTCTTGTTACAGAATTGTTCGTGATTGTTTTTCACTCTTAATGAGCTGTCTGCGGATTCTTGTAACCAATTCATCCCCTAACATCTCAAGAGGATTACAGTCAGAGAACTGGGAGCGTCATCCCATTATATCCACTAGCGAGTTAACACAAGTGTTTGTTGCTTAGGCGGGATGAATGTTTAGGCAGCGATGTAAAACACGATCTCCGTGAGACGGTGCACTCCGATATGCACCAAGAGCGCTCCGCTGGACAGGTAACGCTACCTGGTGACTTGGTTCAGTTCCACTCGTCAAACGCAATGATGAGCATGGCTACGTTCAGCGTGCAGACCTTGCGAGAATCAAACCTTCGTCGTATTTGTCTTCTTTTTTTTTTTTTTGGCACAGACTATCTCTCCCAATTTTGAAACGGTTAAATTAGCTAATTCGATGAAAAATCAAGACAAAAACATAGAAATCGCCTTTAAAACTAATAACAAACTCGACAACATCGAATCAAACAAAATTGAAGTAACAAATAAATACGAAAATAAAGACGTTTATAAACTAAAATACAAAATTGCGATACGTTTTACATCGGTAGAACAACAAGAATTTTAACAAAAGATATACTGAACATTAAAAAAATTAATAACGAAGAAAAATCAAGTTTTGCCAAACATATAGCCTACCAGAAACGAGTCATCAGGTGGTCAAAATCGATAATACTTCATCAAAATTACACAGAAAGAATAACAAAACAATATTAGCATCCTCATCCTAGAAGACATAGAAATTTTAAAAGATGCTGAGAATAAAAACTTGCTCAACAAGAACACGCCCGCAGACCTGAACCTGTTGTACAACGTATACAACAACATTAGTATTGTAGCCTAACTATGATAGTTGTCCAGCGGTTCACTTTGTTTCCCCCGCAGCTACTCCGTATTATATATAATTAAATACAAAGATGCAAATACCGCCACTATAACAATTCCGCATGTTAATCATTGTCAAGCATTGTCGCTCCACCCGCTTTATATAAACGGACAACCATCATAGTGAGGCGATAATACCAGTTGAAATGCAGAAGATGAATCATTGTTTTTAAAAACATTTTTAACCACTTGACGAAGTTTTCAAACAGAACTTTATTTTAGATGAGGACGACTGGTTTATCAAGTATTAATGTTATATTTTTAATATTAAATTAGTAAATGGGAGTAATAGATGGATAAATATTGTTGCATTTAGACTGAGAAAGATTCTGCCAGATTGAATATAATCCCAGAACAAGAATGGATCCAGCATTATGAAAAACTTTGGAAAAAGGAGGAAATTGAAGGAAAAGAGAACAATGAGGAAGAAATAAAAGTGGAAAATATTGATGTAATAGACATAAATGAATTAGAAATGGCTTTGAAAACCACTAAGAATAGGAAAGCAACAGGATTAGATAATATAAATATGGAATTAATCAAATATAGTGGAATATTGTGTAAACTACGAATACTTCATCTAATTAATATATGTTGGCAGACCTATGGGATTCCAACCACTTGGGAAAACAGCAATTGTGAAGAATATATTCAAAAGAGGAGACCGGAGAAATTGCGAGAATTACAGAGGGATTAGCTTAATGAATACTGGCTACAAGATATATACGAAAATAATAAATAATAGATTGAGAAACATAACAGAAGTAATAATAAGTGAAAATCAAAGTGGATTCAGAAAGGGAAGGTCATGTATAGACAATGTCTTTACACTGAAACAACTCATAGAAAAGAGAAGAGAACATAACTTAGAAACTCACATAGGATTTATAGATTTGGATAAGGCCTTCGATCGAGTAAACAGACAAAAATTATGGGAAATATTACGAATGAAAGGATACCCGCTGTGCCTTGTTGAAACAATAAAGACATTATATGAAGACACAAATATAATTATAGATACCTGATTCAAAAGAACAGATGCAATCAAAACAAATACTGGATTACGACAAGGATGTAGTTTATCACCCACTTTGTTTAATATATATATAGACGATATTTTTAATAAATGGAAAGTTTTAGTAAATCCAGGAATAAGAATGGATAATAGAATGTGCATAAATAATCTTTTATTTGCTGACGATGTAATCATAATACAGAAAAATGAAGACGACTTACAGAAATCAATGCATGCATTAAATGAAATATGTAAATTATACGATCTAAAGATTTCTGTAAGGAAAACGAAGACCATGGCTTTTAGAGGAAGAGATCCAGTGAGAACCAAAATTATTTTAGAAAATCAAAGTATAGAACAGGTGTCTAGTTTCAAATATTTGGGCTGTGATGTTGGCTACAATGTGGAAAGAGATATTGACTCCAAAATAAATAAATTTCAGACGGTGTTTGGAACAATACAGAGAACATTCAAAAATAAAATTAGAAAAGAAACCAAGATAAAAATGTATAATGTTATGGCGGTTCCCACAATATTGTATGGATGTGAAACTTGGGCTCCAGTGAAAAGACAGAAGGATAGAATACAGACGGCAGAGATGCGGTTCCTAAGACAAGTAAAAGGATGTACAAGACTTGATAGAATAAGAAATGAGGATATAAGAGAAGAATTGAAAGTACAGCCTTTATTGGATAAAGTCACGAATTACAGACAGAAATGGATTGATCACATGGATGGAATGAGCAAGGAGAGATATCCATTGTTAGCGAGAAATTATCAAGCAAGAGGAAGGCGTGATGTTGGAAGACCTAGAAGACGTTGGGCTGATGCAATATGAAGTCGGAACGGGCAATTGCCTAATCCCTGGAGTGATGATGATGATGATGATTTAGACCATCTTCAAAAATGGGTATGATATTAGATTCCAAAATCCGTTTTGAGACTCATAATAGCCAACCTGAGGAAGTTGACTCTCAAAAGAATGCCATATATGAGCCAATAGTTGACTATTACAAAGATAAATACCAATTAGTATAACTGTCACATGATTGATGATGATCGGGGCAAGAGCTTCTATACCAGGATTATTAGCTGAATTTTTCAATTTCTTAGATTTGGTCAGAGTGTACCTTTATAAATAAAATTGGCATCGCTGCCATTAGAGGATCAATTTCAATTTTAAGAAATCATATTTACAAAATTTCTACTTTATAGAATATACTTAAATTACAGTTTGAAATGTTTTAATGTATTTCATGAGTTTCGAAAATTGTCTGATCACTTTCTCCTTGTGGAAATCCTTTAATGAGGAAAGTTTTATATAAAAAAATAATAAAATTTTAAAAAATGTCAAGTGTTAAGTAAGAATGCCCGGGAAGTAACACCCTGAAAAGAGGTGATTTATTTTCCTACAGTAGGATCAATAAATATACCCAACTTTTTTTTTCCTGTACCAAAATATAATAAATCATGTTTGTTAAAATGGTGTAGAAACACATGAACATTATAAAAGTATTCTCATCTTTTGGATTCGCCTGGTAGTGTAATGGATATCACGCTGAGGTACAGACTCAGAGATCCGGGTTCGAATCCCGTCCAGGCATTTATTTTTCTTATCACACCATATTAAGCTTGCATTGCTCAATGTTAAACATTTAATTATAACATCTATAAAGCGACACTGCTATAAAGTAAAAATATTCTCTTTAATTTGCTTACTTGTTATAGTCAGCTACTAGATGGCAGTGAAGACCGAGTTCTCGCGACATCTAGTAATAATGGAGAATATAATACATATATAAGAAAAATAAGTGTTTGAATTGGATTCGCCTGGTAGTGTAATGGATATCACGCTGAGGTACAGACTCAGAGATTCGGGTTCGAATCCTGTCCAGGCATTTATTTTTCTTATCACACCATATATATATATATATGTATGTATATTTATATATGTTATAATTAAATGTTTAACATTGAGCAATGCAAGTTTAATATGGAATGATAAGAAAAAAAAATGCCTGGACGGGATTCGAACCCGGATCTCTGAGTCTGTACCTCAGCGTGATATTCATTACACTACCAGGCGAATCCAATTCAAACACTTATTTTTCTTATATACGCATTATACTCTCCATTATTACTAGATGTCGCGAGAACTCGGTCTTCACCGCCATCTAGCAGCCGACTATAACAAGTAAACAAATTAAAGAGCATATTTTTACCTTATAGCAGTGACGCTTTATAGATGTTATAATTAAATGTTTAACATTAAGCAATGCAAGCTTAATATGGAATGATAAGAAAAATAAATGCCTGGACGGGATTCGAACCCGGATCTCTGAGTCTGTACCTCAGCGTGATATCCATTACACTACCAGGCGAATCCAATTCAAACACTTATTTTTCTTATATATGTATTATACTCTCCATTATTACTAGATGTCGCGAGAACTCGGTCTTCACCGCCATCTAAGCAGCCGACAAGTAAGCAAATTAAAGAGAATATTTTTACCTTATAGCAGTGACGCTTTATAGATGTTATAATTAAATGTTTAACATTGAGCAATGCAAGCTTAATATGGAATGATAAGAAAAATAAATGCCTGGACGAGATTCGAACCCGGATCTCTGAGTCTGTACCTCAGCGTGATATCCATTACATTACCAGGCGAATCCAATTCAAACACTTATTTTATTTTTCTTATCATTCCATATTAAGCTTGCATTGCTCAATGTTAAACATTTAATTATAACATCTGTAAAGCGTCACTGCTATAAGGTAAAAATATTCTCTTTAATTTGCTTACTTGTTATAGTCGGCTGCTAGATGGCGGTGAAGACCGAGTTCTCGCGACATCTAGTAATAATGGAGAGTATAATACATCATCATCATCATCATCATAGTACATTCACGAATTTAGGCCATTTGTTGACCTGTTTCGGCCTCAAGAGAAACACCATCCAGAAGTATTTTGAGTGGACGTCCTGGTCTTCTTCTTCCTCCAGGTTGATATCTTAACATTAGTTTGGGTATTCTGTGATCTTCCATTCGATGAACATGTTGTATCCATCTTGACTTATACCTTCTGGCTTTTTTCGTGTTGAGACTTGAAAGTAGTTTTGAAGTTCCTTAGGACAGGTTACTGGCCCGACGCTAAGTAGTCTAGTAGTAGGGCTGCTACCTTTTAGTCTCTGGACAGACATTAGGATACCGCATTTACTCAGTACCTGATGGAACGGTTATACCGCCGTGACTCGGTCCTCAGAGCCTCGTTTGTGGAAACGGGTTGTACCACGAGAAGGTGAGGATGAGAATTGGGTAGGAGAGGTTATACACACGTCACTACCCCTTACAACCCAGTATAATACATATATAAGAAAAATAAGTGTTTGAATTGGATTCGCCTGGTAGTGTAATGGATATCACGCTGAGGTACAGACTCAGAGATCCGGGTTCGAATCCCTTCCAGGCATTTATTTTTCTTAATATATATATATATATATATATATATATATATATATATATAAACAGAAAGAAAGAAAAAGAAACGCGTGATACTGTAAAAGCTGGCCTAACACAATCTACTGGATACAACCAACAATTATAGATGCGATGTGATTTTAGATGTTCTGGCGTCTATAAAAATATGAATAAAAAAGTGGTTGCATTGAGTAGGCTGTGATCGTTGAATTGAAATAAAAATGTGATAACAATATAACTGTAAAATAATATATTTTTCACCGATACAGAATATTATTGTAAACTATAATAGGTTAAACATTTTAATAATTTGTTAAACATTTTACAATTTTTCTACTAATTGTTTCATAAAAGTTTTGTATTACATTTTAATAAGTCAATAGGGCTAAATTTAATGTTTGTAATGAAATTTCGCTATATTACATTTCTATGGTTAGCATTCTACTGAATCACCTTTTCATTTTCGAAAATAAATTATAGTTGTAATATAATATTGTAGACCTATAAATAAATACTAAAGCCATGGTAATATCCACAGTTTTGGAGAGAGAGCGATGGAATCTGATGAATTACATGTTCCCTCGTGGCTCTCTTTTATCGGAATTTTCTTCAGTCCTCGTGTAATGAAGGCTGCCCTCAAGTTTGGCACAGGAGTATTTATTTTCAGAAGGTTCCGTCATTTGGGAATTCTTATTATTATTCTTACTATCGTTATGTAAATTAAACATGTTTATCAGTTTTCTCTTTTTGTTCTTTTTAGATAAAACACGAGTAAAGTTTTAGTTATGCCACATCACAACGTGGTATAAATAATAACTAATTATACATATTATTTTATTTCGGAGCTTAGCGAGCTAGTTAATTCGAGATATAGTATTTCCGGATTCAAATACCGATGCCGACCAAACTGATTGAGTTTTTTCCTGGTTTTCCTAACCATCAAGAAAAATGCTAGGTTGGAATAACATTACCAGGACTCATTTAATTAAATTCATAAAAATATTCATATCATATCATAATTCATAAAAATAGAATAAATAAATACACACTATATGACCCCAGGTGTTAAAATCTTAATAGTCTATATAAAAATTACGTGTCACGTTGTTTGTCCGCGATGGAATCCTAAACTACTGAACCGATTTTAATAAAATTTTGCACACTGTCTGTTGTTTGATCCAACTTGAGACCTACGGTTGTTTATAACTAAATTTATAGTCGCATTTTGTATTGCAAATTATTTGTTTATTATTTAACAAATAGTTATAATTATCTGTGAGTTCCATACGATTCTAACAGATGACGGTGTAAGGTAATTGGTTTATTATTTAACAAAGAGAGATCCAGGTGGCTGTGCTTTTCGTTGCAACCGCGAATTTCAATTGAATTACAAATATTGATTATTTCATAATTTAAGTGTGTTCAGTGTTTATTTTATTTTCAATATATTGATAATAATATTAATTTCGTGTGTAAGTATTAGTTTTAAGTAATCTGGCTGAAAGACAGCAACTTAATTTAAATTTAACTGGACCGAGAAGGGACATTGAACAATATGGCGAATCAGTTCTATAGAGACCATGAATGATAAGATATCAAGTGAATTTCCGCTAATTGTATAGGCCTATGTGACATAAATCTTACATTTAAGAAGAATGTCAATTTAAAAACATATGAAGGTCCTAAGGAACGGAATAACAGAACTGTAAGCCTAATGTTACAGAAACAATCTCCATGCCTCAATTAAATGAAAAACAAGATGACTATAATATATCACAAGGTGATATTACTATACAGAGACTTCTTGATGATGATGAGAACCAAAACTGCCAACAAGTTCGTAGAAAAAAACGAAAGTATAATGAAATCAGCAAGCCTCCTCAAAATATTCCATCAATAAATGTATATAATCCTTATGAAACACTTATGGATGATACAGAGAATGCAGACAACATAAATTCATCTCAATCAACAAAACCATACGGAAAAATTAACGTAAAAATAGTTAAAGGCGATACGAAGATCGCCATGCCATCTAGTAGTCTATAAATAAGAAAATCAAACAAAAACGTTCTGAGTTTAATTAGTTTCTATAGTACTTAACATATTATTTTTTTTTATTTTATAGTTTTAATAAAAGGGAATTACAGAAATTGTTTCTTTTTAAAATATCTCAGCAAACCAACCATCCCATCTCTCAATTAAATATGATAATACATATATATCCAACTTGCTTTTTAGAGAGAATATGTTAATTAATAATTTAGTATAAGTTATGGGAATCTAGTGGAAATGATGGTTTACAGCAGTGATGGCCAATAATTGGAATTATTCCAATCTTAAAATATTCCATCTAGTGAAACATATGAAAACGCATTAGATTTCTAGCACGAGATACGTATAATCGAAAAGAGTAGTTTATAACCTATGCATCGTACATAGGTAGGCAGATAAGCTACAATAATCGTTAATTTTCTATAGTTACTATTTAGTTATTTTGAAACTATTAATTTAAGTTCGATGCTGGCAACATAATAAACGCATGATATAAAACTCCATGGCGCGACAAGTCTAGAAGGTACTTGGCCTATCGACCGGCTGCAGACCTCACATCCACATGTGTTAAACACAGAGGTAGACGATCATCTAACCATGTATGAGTGGCATGTGTTCCCCAGCCGTTATATCTGGTTATCTTAACCTGGAGCCGTTACTTATTACAGATAACCAAATTATTCAGGATGTTGGGCGGGCACTGGTCTCATACTGTGAGAAATTCCATTAGAAAATGTCTTCTCTCATTGGGACCCGATCTATTCACCAAGGCACCATGCATTAAAACGCTCGTCTGTGGCTGAGATTTTAATGCAAGCTGTACGCATTGTATCCTAGAGCCTATGTAGCTCAATGGTAAGCGTCAGCGCGTAAAGCTAGAGAAATTGGTTCAAATACAGGCTCATGTGCACATTTTTATAATTATAATATATGCATGTATCAATAGTGTTAAAATATCACATAAAAATTGTCTTAGGAGATTTTAATGCAAAAGTGGGGCCGGAAGATATATTCAAATCAACGATAGGCAAATTCAGTCTTCATGAAGATAGTAACGACAATGTGGTTAGATTAGTCACCTTTGCCACATAAAATAATATCATTGTTAAGAGCACAATATTTCAATATAAGGATAATCATAAATACACCTGGACGACTCCAGATGGCTAAACTCGAAACCAGATAGATCACGTATTAGTGGACAAACACTGACATTAGCATCATCGATATTAGATCAGTTAGAGGGACAGACTGCAATTCGGATCATCATCTGGTCAGGGTGAAAATCAGACAACGGCTATCGCTTATGAGAGGAACAAACTCTAAAGATGATACTGGAAAATTTGATTTAAAAAATTTGAAAAATGATGAAATGCGGCAAGAATACCAAATTAAAATTGCTAATAGATTTGAAGTACTGAAATCTTCACATGACAATGTGGCAAACGAAGAAGAAACTGATATAAATAAAGAGCGGGAGGCTATAACATATACTATTAAATTGTCGGTATCAGAAAGCGTTGGTTATTCAAAAAAGGGGGAAGGCATGAAGTGGTTTGATGAGGAATGTGCCAACATTGTAAAGAAGAGAAAGCCAGCAAAAATGAAATGGCTACACAAGCCAAATGAGATAAATTTGGAGCAATTGAGTAGTGTTAGACGGGAAACCACGAGGTTACTAAAGAGTAAAAAGAGGGAATATTTGAGAGAGAAGATTAATGATCTTGACATGAATGCCAAAAATAAGAACATTAGAAAATTATATCAGGGAATTAGGATAGAGAAGAAAGGTTTTCAGGCTAGGACAAATATAATTAGGAGTGAAAATGGGGATATGATTGCAGATTCCAGGAGTATATTAAATAGATGGAAAAGTTACTTTAATCAATTATTAAATTACATAAGGAACAGGATAATGAAGAGGATAATTTACAGACAGCAGAAATGCTAATCGCAGAACCAAGTGCATTAGAGGTTGAAATGGCGATAGAAAAATTGAAGCTGTATAAAGCATCAGGCTCAGATGAGATCCCAGCAGAAATGATAAGATCAGGAGAGAAAAATTGATGGATAAGATACGCCAGTTGCTTAGTATGATTTGGAGGAAAAAAAGCTCTTCCAGATGAATAGAAAGAATCGATTATCGTACCAATTTATAAGAAAGGAGATAAAACTCACTGCAACAACTATAGGGGCATCTCATTATTTTCAACTTCGTACAAAATTCTAACAAATATATTAGTAATCAGACTTAATCCCTATATTGATGATATTCTACAAGATCATCAATGTTGATTTAGAATAAACAGGTCTACAACAGAGGGAAACCACCAAGTTACTAAAGAGTAAAAAGAGGGAATATTTGAGAGAGAAGATTAATGATGTTGAAATTAATCCAAAAATAGGAACATTAGAGAATTTTATCAGGGAATTAGTATAGAGAAGAGAGGGTTTCAGGCTAGAACAAACATAATTCGGAATGAAAGTGGGGATATGATTGCAGATTCCAGGAGTATATTAAATATATGGAAAAGTTACTTTAATCAGCTATTAAATGTACATACAGAACAGGACATTGAGGAGGATAATTTACAGACAGCATTAATGCTAATCGCAGAACCAAGTACTTTAGAGGTAGAAATGGCGATTGAAAAATTGAAGATGTATATAGCATCAGGTTCAGATGAGATCCCAGCAGAACTGATAAAATCAGGCGGAGAACAATTGATGGACAAGATACGCTGGTTGCTTAGTAAGATTTGGGAAAAAGAAGCTCTTCCAGATGAATGGAAGGAATCAATTATCGTACCAATTTATAAGAAAGGAGATAAAACTGTTTGCAACAACTACAGGGGCATCTCATTACTTTCAATTTCGTACAAAATTCTAACAAATATATAAGTAAGCAGACGTACTCCCTGTGTTGATGACATTCTAGGATATCATCAATGTGAATTTAGAAGAAACAGGTCTACAACAGATCAGTTTTTTAGTATAAGACAGATTTTAGAAAAGAAATGGGAATATAATGGTACTGTACATCAACTATATGTAGACTTAAAAAAGCATATGATTCAATTAAGAGGTAGAAGTTATATAGTATCCTGCTGGAGATCAGAAATCCTAAAAATTAGTTAGACTTATACGAATGTGTCTAAATGGCACAAAGAGTAGGGTGCGTGTAGGCAAACAGTTTTCGGACACTTTTGAAATCGAGAATGTGTTGAAGCAAGGAGATGCACTATCTCCTCTACTATTTAATAGAGCATGCCATCAAATCTTTAGATGAGGAAGGCCAACAACTCAATGGTATTAATAAGCTGTTAGTTTATGCTGATGATGTAGTATTGGCCGATAGCGAGGAGATACTAAATGACAACACGCACACACTATTGAGTAACACTAAGAAATTAGGACTGGAAGTAAATACACTGCTCAAAACAATTAGAGGAACACTTGTAATAAATTGAATAAGTAATTGTTTTTTTAAAGCTGTGATGCTGAAAGTTGGACAATATTTAAATTGAATTATTAATTTTATCATTGGATACAAATTTTAAAGACCCATGGCCTAAATACAGAGAAATTACCTCAAATAACAAATATAGAGATTTTTTTTTATTTTGGAAGGCACTGGCCACTTCTAATTGGTAAACTTCCTGATGCTGCTATAGTGACGAATGTTGATTATTGCCTTGTTTATTGAAGTCTCTGACAAAATGAGGCATTTAAATGAGTTTGAAGTGTATCATGCTCTACATCTTTTACGACAAGGTCAATCTCTGCGACAAGTGGCTAGAGAGCTTGGGGTTTCTCCTTCCGTGGTGTCCAGGTTTCGCAACAGGCACAGAGAGACAGGTCAGTATTGTAAAGACGTGGCCAGGGCCGTAAATTTAAAACAAACCCCCAGGATGACAGATATGTTGTTCTTTCTACTCTTCGACAAAATCTGCAAAAGACCTGCAGAATGACCTTCATATGGCATCCGGAATCCGGGTTTCGGACCAAACCATAAGGAACAGATTAAGGAAAGGGGACAATCCATATCAAATCGGACAGCAAAAAATCTTGCAATTTATTTTTTTAATTTTATGTATCCCTAAATATAGTGAATACATTTATAAACATATTAATACAGAAATTTAATTTTTATCATTTATACGTTCGTAGTTATGATGATCTAAAATTATCGTAAATATGATAAACTAAAACGTTTACTAACTAATATTTCTGAAACAGTAAACAGCAAAAATTTGTTTGAAACATATTTATATAGGTGATATCATGTAGTTTAAGGGTGTTATTTTATAATTAGGATATTTTTATTTTCTGTGTCAATTTTCTGTTTTATGGCGGTTTACTGCAGTACATATCAAAAAATGAAAACGGAAAAAATACAGGATACTATTCACGTAATAAGGATTAATTTCCAGCAATTACCCTTTTGGAGAGTTGAATAGTTCAGACAATATAAATGTTTTCATTCTATTTTCGTAAAAAAAACTCGCGGGTCCACGGCGCAGCAGATTCATTTTACGACCAAGGTCGCGCGCGTACTTTATTGAAAGAGCTTCATCAGTGACTTTTTCAACTGCCATTAAATCGAATAGATTATTATATGTTCCGCTTAATGGAACAGTACCGTAAATTTATAAAAGTGGCGATATTTTAATTCTTACGCAGTAGATATTTATTTATCAAATTATATTGCTGAAGTGAGAAGTAAAGAGCTCTGTTACTTCCGTTTACTGTGAATTATTAAACAAATTATTTATAATAATAATAATAATAATAATAATAATAATAATAATAATAATAATAATAGCTTTATTTTACCTGGCAGAGTTAAGGCCTTAAGGCCTTGTCTACCACTCAACCAGGTTTAAAAAAATACAAAAGAAAAGTCTTAAATCTAAATTACAATATATATATAAACGATTACAAGTTATGAATACAATGCAATTAATATTTATAATGTATTTTGATTTACTCTAAATTTAACGAATTAAATACATAATATGTACAAGATATATAAAAAAACGAGGAAAAGATTAATGACATAGTATAAAATTAAATAAATAGAGAAAAATTAATTATTAGACAACAGGTAACTGTATAAGCGTGACTTAAAGGTGCCAAGTGTGCGGCAACCCCTGATATCTTGAGGAAGGAGATTCCAGGATCGGGCGGAGGCTACTGTGAAGGAAGTAGAATAGGAGGAAGTGCTATGAAGAGGAATTGTTAGCAGACTGCTATCTTGTGACCTAGTGTCAATATTGTGGTAGGAGGATAACTTCTCAAATCTGGACGCCAGGTAAGTAGGAATGTAGGAATTCAGAAGCTTAAAAAGTAGCGAAAGAGAGTGCAATTTACGTCTGTCAGTAAGACGGAGCCAAGAGAGGTTATTAAAGTGTTCGGAAATATGGTCATAACGGCGGATATTGAAAATGAATCGAATGCAAGCATTATGAACACGCTGCAGTCTCTGCGACAAGGCATAGTTTAGATCATTATGTAACTCACTCACTGGCTCTGTGGAACCTGTAGGTTCATGGCAGCGCGGACATAAGCTCTCCATACATCCCATCCCGAGCTAACGTTTTCCAATTATCCCCTGTATAATCTATTTCCCTCAAATCATGTATAATGTTATTCTCCCACCTCATTCTTAGTCTTCTAACTGGGCGTTTTCCCTCCGGTTTTCGTACCAAAAATTTCCAAGCACCTCTTTCATCCTCCATACGTGCCACATTTCCTGCCCATCGCAGCCTACGAATATCTGGCTTCCTATACAGATCATGTAGCTCACTATTAAGTAGTTTTCTCCATTCACCTGTCTGTTCATATCTTTTTGTTCCAAACACTTTCCTAAAAACTTTATTCTCAAATACTCGTAATCTTCTGCCCTTTTTTAAAACAAATTATTTATTTTGTTACAATTTTTTTATTACAGTTTAAATGTAATATTATATAATAAAAACTCTTTCATCATTAATTGAATAAACTGATATAAATTTTTATTATGTTATAATTACTAATTTCAGTCTTAAAATAACTTTTTATTCAGTGTATTTTATTGTACCCTGAAAACTTTGACGAAATAGTATTGTTTTAAGATATCACTTCCAAATAAAACCGAATGTTTTAAAACTCGTACCACTTCCTACCAAACGATAATAATGCAGCATCAGCAAGTCTTCCTTAAACATCTGTTTAACATCAACAATTCTCAAGTTCAGACAGTTGATTTAGTATGTTTAGTGCATCTCGTCATTTTAAGTGTCACAGTCAAATTAAAAATAATATCTTATTGTTTTTAACTAACAAGTTTGCAGATCTACAAAGACTGAATGGTGAGTTAGAATTTAAATATAATTTTAATTATGCATATATTAGTATACAATAGTTATTAACAATATTATGTGTTAATATATAATTTTACAATTTCTTAAATGTTTCTGGAATGAGAGAATAACCGTAGAGGTATACATTTTGTGTTATAAAAGGAGAATAATGGGAAGTTTAGACATTAAATTACATACTATAATAATTTAGCTTATAATAAAAGCTAATATTATCGTGCATTTTATCATCATCTTAGATATGTCATGAGTAGGGGATGCAAGATCAGTAAGTGATACCAAGCCAATAAAATATATTTATACCTCTTAAATATTACTTGTAACAGCATGAAAATTGTTATAAATTATTATCGATAGCTTAACGTTACTTACAATATTCAACATCAGACATTGGTGTAGGGTACAAGTACTAAACATTACAACACATTACAAAACTACTCTCTCAAAAATATTTTAATAGGCCTACCAGCTTGAATTCGTAGGTGCTTAGTAATTTAAATTAAACTATACATTAGCCAAAATCAGCACAAAATTAACCGCCTACTGAATATATCGATAAAGATTGTTATATTTAATGACGTTTATTATGTATCAATTTATTTCAAGCGCGAGGTTCTCCTACGTACCATAAATTTACGACACGGGACTCACGGATTTCCTTCCTTCTGGAGGAAGCTACATTCAGAATTGTTACGCCTTTAAAATGTCATTGATTCCTATCGAGTTTGAACCCGCGAACCTCGGAATCGGAGGCGTGCAGAGTAACCACTTGTCCACGACGATGATGATGATAATGTAATAATTGTAATAATGATAATAAAAATAATGTAATGATGATAATAACAATAAAAAATATTTGTAAGTGCGCAAAGGACTATTACCAAGTAGTTCCGTCATTGTTTGTACGAGCGAGCGATCTCCACTCACGCGAAAGGTATTGCGGGCAGTCTACACATAGGAGATTTTAGGAAAAATAATTATTTTTGGTAGTTTCCTTTCAAGACTCCACTTTAATACTAATTACAAAAAATTAACTGGTGTTCAGGTAATAATGTGGCATTTTTTGATTTTATAAAATTTTTGGTGAGGAAGGTCAATTGCATATTAATTGCATTTACGCCCTTCAGAAAAACGTAAATATTAACATACTAATTTTCAAGCGATAGAGCATAAATTCATTTATAATGTGACTATCTTTTCAAGTTGAGGGAATAGACATACTTCGAGAAATGTATTTTATAAAATAAACTATTTAAAACAATACGATAAATTGACAGCTCTATTACTCTTTAATTACACCAAGGGAAGACTTGAAATTCGGTTCAGATGTTCAGTATATCATAAAGTTTCACTGTAAAAAAAATTGTAAACTTTTAAAGATGTGAGTTCAATTTTCACAATTTTTTGCCGATTTCGTATGGAATGTCTCAAAGAGAATATTCGTCCAAAAAGGTCCGTTAAAAACACGCTTAACAAATGGGCATAAGGCAGCAAGACGTACGTATGCTGAAAACCATGGTGATTGGAACCTGAACCAGTGGGAGTCTGTGCTCTTCTCGGACGAATCCAGGTACCGACTTACACGTTGTGATGGTCGATTGAGGGTGAGGGGACGGCCAGGAGAAAGATTTTCTGCAGAGGCTGTACAGGAAATTGATAGATTCGGAGGAGGTTCCATAATGGTGTGGGCCGGAGTTATGTACAACAATCGTACGGACCTTGTACTTGTTCCCCAGCGACTGAATGCTGTCCGGTATATCGAGCACGTTCTGGAAGAGCATGCAGTATCTGCTGCCATTGGAGTAGGCCCTGGATTTCTGTTTATGCAAAATAATGCCAGGGCACATTCTGCGGGCTGTCACCAGAGATTTCCTGAGGAGGAATGAAATTGAGGTAATGGAGTGGCCAGCGGTCAGCCCAGATCTCAACCCTATTGAACACTTGTGGGATCTTCTAGACAGGAAGGTCAGGAACCGACATCAAGCTCCACAAACTCTGCAGCAACTTGGAGATGCTCTGAAGGAGGAATGGGAGAATATCCCGAAAGAGGAAATCCAGAATCTTATTGGGAGCATGCCACGAAGGTGCCAAAGTGTCATCGAATGTCGTGGAGGCCATACACGATACTAACTCTATATAACGAGTGTTTAACTTTGAAAAATAAGCACAAGATTCAATTGCTTACATAGCGGAATTATTTGAAAAGTTAATTGTCAGTGTTATTCATTTGTTTTTTACTGACATAAGCAATAAATAAATAAATAACCACAAATAATGTACTTTATTAATTTCGTGTTTGTACCTTTATCCAATGAAAAAATATTTGCATATTTCATAGTGTTCCTCTAATTGTTTTGAGCAGAGTATCAATAAAACTAAATACATGGTCACATGTAGAAATTCATTATATAATGGGGAACAAATTAGGCTGAATTCAAATACCTAGGAACAATAATCACAAATAGGAATAAGATGCACAAAGAAATTAAACATAGGCTCAATTCTGGAAATGCGTGCTATTATGCATTGCAGAGACTTTTGATGTCCCAACTCCTTTCAAAAAACATTAAACTGAAAATATATAAAACTATTATTCTACCAGTTATATTATATGGGTGCGAAACATGAACTCTTACTTTAAGGGAGGAAATGAGATTACAAGTATTTGAGAATAAATAAAGTACTCAGGAAATTTTTTGGACCAAAGAGAGATGAACAGACAGGTGAATGGAGAAGACTACATAACAATGAACTACATGGTCTTTATAGGAAGCCAGATATGATAAGTCTCGTAGACTGCGATGGGCAGGACATGTTGCACGTATGGGGAATGAAAGACTTGCATGGAAGCTTCTTGTAGGAAAGCCAGAGGGAAAACGCCCAGTTGGTAGACCAAGAATGAGGTAGGAGAATAATATTAACTATGATTTGACGGAAGTAGATTATACAGGGAATGATTGGAAAGCATTAGCTCAGGATAGGGATGTATGGAGAGCTTATGTCCGCGCGGCCATGAACCTACGGGTTCGATAGTGCCAGTGAGTAAGTAAGTAAGTACAACAGATCAGATTTTTACCTTAAGACAGATTTTAGAAAAGAAATGGGAACATAATGTTACTGTATATCAACTATATGTAGAATTAAAAAAAACATAGGATTCCATTAAGAGGGAGAAATTATAAAGTATCCTGCTGGAGTTCGGAATTTCTAAAAAGTTAGACTTAAACGAGAAGGGTGCGTGTAGGCAAACAGTTTTCGGACACTTTTTAAATCGAGAATGTGTTGAAGCAAGGAGATGCACTATCTCCTCTACTATTTAATTTTGTACCAGAGCATCCATCAGATCTTTAGAGGATGAGGAAGGCCTACAACTCAATGGTATTAATAAGCTGTAAGTTTATGCTGATGATGTAGCACTATTGGGCGATAGCGAGGAGATACTGAAGGTCAACACGCACACACTATTGAGTAACACTAAAAACTTGGGACTGGAAGTAAATATCAATAAAACTAAATATATGAAATCTCATATATAAAATTTAATGTTTGTTTGTTTGTATGTTTGATTGTTTGTTTGTTTGTATGTTTGTTTGTTTTTTTGTTCGTACTTTATGCGCGGCCATACCGTTGATCCGATTGTAATGGGTTTTTTTGCAAAATGTTCAGAAGATTCCCGGGATGAACATAGGCTATGCGAAAGTTGTGATACTCAATTCCTACACTATTAAAACCGCCCTTTGTAGTGGAAAACGTGAAAAAGTAGCTCTTTGGACGCTTAAATGGCTTACGCTGCTTAAACAATAAGAAATACACAAAATTAATGTACACAGAATTGAATATCTCAAAAAGCTCTACAAAAAAAGTCCGCGACAGCATATGTTTATCTCTTACGGATAACTCACAATAACCATTTTTGTCTTTCATTGATACCAAGAGTCTCGCGCCGTAGCCGAGTGGTTAAGGCTATAGAGGACTTGGCGCAAAACTACGGGACTTACGCCGGTTCGAGTCTCTACGGGGGAAGAAATTTTTCTCATGGAATTTCGGCTAGTATGGGACCGGTGCACAGTGGGTCAGAAATCAAATGTAGCTGGAGAAAAAAAAACTGTTTTGACTCACTCTCATCAATTTTTTTTTTTCACTCTTACAATTAGTTATATGGCGGTTCTTAACTTATCTGCAAAGGAAGGTACAATTCTAATGTTTATGAAGACAATTTAAACATCGGAAGTTGCCGATGGTTAAGAACTCATTTGGTCTATATCCCAGTTGCGTTATTAGCGTCGTGTTCAAGTTCAGTGAGCTTTTCTTCTTATTCTATATGGATACTTCACCTCAAGGTTTGTAATTTTATTGATATATTTAATGTGTTTCTGTATAACCCGATATTATGTTAAATACATGTGGAATCATACCTTCCAAGTCCGTCGCCGTGGCGTAGTCGGTAGAGTCCCTACTTTCCACTCCGGCGACCCGGGTTCGAATCCCGGCGGGGGTGGGGGTTTTAAAAAATCTCCACTTTGGGTCTGGGTGTGTGTGCTGTCCCTAATGCTCAACTGAGTGCACATTTCCTATTAAATAAAAAAATCATACCTTCCAAGCACTAAAAATTTACACAATCATCTTATTTTAAATTGAGCTAAAAAAGCAATGGCGGTTCCAGGGAGGGGACCATGGCCCCCCCGAGAATTTTTTAAAGATAAATGATGATTCTAATTAATGAACTATTATCGTGGGGTTAAAAAAAATCAAATAAACTTCGGTGTATTAAGTAGCGAAGAGCGTTGCTGACCGGTCACGAGTAAACTGGTGATCGAGTTTCTCGTATGTATGTGTGTATATATATATATATATATATATATATATACAGGGCAAGTCAAAATGTTGTGCAGGTTTTCAGAAATTTATTATGTGAAATGTAATGAACATATAATATTGTGAGACATATTGTATGAAAGGTAAACTCTCAAAGTTTTTTTTTAAATATTCACAGATGTTCTATGTGAGCGCCTTTTGTTACACGACAGATGTCAAGCCGATATTCAATCTCCTGCCAAACTTTCTGTAGCAGTCCGCGGTCGATATCAGCAATGGCTGCTGTGATGCGGGCACGCAGTTCATGCAGTGTTGTTGGAAGTGGTGGTACGTAAACATGATCCTTTACAAGACCCCACATGAAGAAATCACACGGGGTTAGATCTGGTGAACGAGGTGGCCAATGAATGAGTTGTTGATCACCCTGAGATGCACGGCCTATCCAGCGTTGTGGTAAAGCCGTATTCAAATGGTCTCGAACACTGCCATGGTAATGTGGAGGGGCACCATCCAACTGCAGAATGAAATCTGGACTATCCACTTCAAGCTGCGGAAGGAGCCATTGTTGTAGCATATCAAGGAAAACATGTCCGTTCACAGTACGTTCATGAAAGAAAAAGGGCCCATAAACCTTTGCATGGGAAATGGCACAAAAGACATTCACTTTCGGAGAATCGCGTTGATGTTCCAGAGTTGCATGGGGGTTACCAGTTCCCCAAATCCTTACATTGTGTCTATTCACTTTTCCTGAAAGGTGGAAAGTCGCTTCATCACTGTAAACTACCCTCTCATGGAACTCATTCTCTTCCATTAATGCGAGAAAATCAACACAGAAGGACGCTCGCAAAGCATAATCGGCGGGTTTTAAGGCTTGAACCAGTTGCAAGTGGTAGGGTTTCATCTGTAAACGTTTCCGGAGAATCCGCCATACAGTTTTTTGTGGTAGTTGAAGTTCTGTCGCTCCCCGGTAGGTGGATTTCTGTGGACTCCGCACGAAGCATGTGCGAACGCGTTCGACTGTCTCTTCACTCGTCGACGGACGGCCAGTCGATTTTCGTTTACAGATACAGCCTGAATCCCTAAATTGTGTGTACCACTTACGAATGGATCTCCCATCCGGCGGGTCTTTATCGTATCTGGTACGGAAATGTCGTTGAACACTAGTCACAGAGTTGTTTACATGGTAATCAAGCACACAGAAAGACTTCTGATCCCCAGTCAACGCCATTTTCCTTTACTGCTCTGCTGTTGACATCTTGCGGGTGAACGCGGAACTTTAGAAGTGGACAACTAAACTTTGAGAGTTTACCTTTCATACAATATGTCTCACGATATTATATGTTCATTACATTTCACATAATAAATTTCTGAAAACCTGCACAACATTTTGACTTGCCCTGTATATATATATATATAATTCCTCTGTATGTGTATTTGTCACTTGAACTTCTCCTGAACGACTGGACCGATTTTGATTAAATTTTTGTGTGTGTCTGTTTGAGTCCCTCGATGGTTTAGATTCACAGTTGGACCCTCTAAAACCATTAGTTGTAGGAGTTCACCTGAAGTGAAAATTGAAAAATCGCTCTAGCGGTCACATTTTTCGACGTTTCACAACTCAATATTGTCCAAAAATGAGCGAAATTCCGACAATTAGAAGTGGATGTTTACTTGAAATCCGAAATTAAAAACTCCTGTATATTGACTGGACCGATTTGGATGATTTTTTTTTCTGTGTGTTTGAGTGGGTCCCTGGATGGTTTAGATTCACAAATGGACTCGGTAGGGGCGCGGAGATCGGGTTATAGGATTTTTTATGTCAGATGCGTAGTCATCTGCATTATAGTTATGTTCCGACATAACTATGTGACGTCATCATTCACACTTCTTGAGCCACAACAGAAGGATGTAAGAGGTTTTCTTGCGAACTTATTTAATAATATCCAATTATGCCCTAATTGCTGAATTGTATGGTAAAAAAGTAACATATTTTCATCGTCCGCCCATGACATGAGAATTGAATGTTCGGGCAGGACAACGTCTGCTGGGTACGCTAGTACATTATATAATGGAAATGGACAGCTAGTGACAAATAAGGGAAATTTTGAGGAAGTGGCTGAATTCAAATACCTAGGAACAATAATCACAAATAGGAATGAGATGCACAAAGAAATTAAACATAGGCTCAATTCTGGAAATGCGTGCTATTATGCTTTACAGAGACTCTACACGTTCAAAGTCCTTTCAAAAAACGTTAGACTGAAAATACATAAAATTATTATCCTACCAGTTATATGGGTGCGAAACATGGATTCTTACTTTAAGGGAGGAAAGGAGATTACGAGTATTTGAGAATAAAGTTCTTAGGAAAAAGTTTGGACCAAAGAGATATGAATGGAGAAGACTACATAACAGTAAACTACATGGTCTTTATAGGAAGCCAGATATAATGAGGACAGTTAAGTCTCGGAGTCTGCGATCGGCAGGACATGTGGCACGAATGGGGAATAAAAGACGTGCATGGGAGTTTCTTGTAGGAAAACTAGAAGGAAAATGTCCAAGCACGAGGTGGGAGAATAACAATAAACATGATTTGAGGAATGTAGATGATACAGGGAATGATTGGAAAACATTAGCTCAGGATAGGGATGTATGGAGAGTTTATTTACACGCGGCTATGAACCTACGGATTCGATAGTGCCAGTGAGGTAATTAGTTAGTTAGAATAGATTGCCACTTTAAGGTTTGTCAACATAGTCTCTAATAGTAATAACCCCAATTAAAAGGCTGTCGGTCCTTTTACTTACAAGACACATTTAACATTCTACGCTATGAACTAATTACATTTGTTTGTAACTTTTATTCACATTTTAATGATATTATGAAATGAGTTCTGGTAATTAATTTCAGCCCACAATTTTCCTTGATGATTGAGGGAAACCAAGAAAAAAAACTTAAGTCAGGTGGGTCGGCACCGGGATTTGAACCCACGGTCTCCCGAATACGAGTCCCAAACTCTACCGCTTCAGCCAACTCACTCGGTACAACTGATATTCAACAGTTAATCAATCCGTACCGTGGTCTAATTTGGTGCATTTACCTCATTTGTTTAGAATTTACATATTTTGTTATCATCAAATAACTCAAGGAAAATGCATTAAATTACCGTATATGTTTTTTAATGTTATGTCTAAGTTGCGAAATGAGCAACAACTTGAATATGATAAGGAATAAGCGGGACTTGTGTAACTACCAATTGCTAAGAGGACACCGCAGAAGGAACAAAGCTACGTTTACAAATTTTGTGAATTTTTACACAAAAGTAAGTTTTAAATTAATGTTTTTCTCAAAAATATATCATATATTTAATTAGCAATTAACAAGTATTCGTTGAGTGTCTTTTTTAACAGCTTTAACCAAAACTTTTGTTTTCAAAATAACTTAATTGCGCTTTTTTTTTCATGCTGATTTCAAATATGCTTTCAATGTTACATCAACAGGCTTTTTATTTATTTTTGTTTTGCAGAATAAATTCAATATACATATCACATGATAAAATACCTCATTTTGTCTAATTCAAAAGTAAATTATTATTTTTCGACATGATTTGCCATTGGTAAATATCTCTTCAAGATTAAACAGGGGGGACTACGGTATTTCATTGCAGAATTATGTGGGTTGTAAAAGCCCCGAGATTTTCTGGAAAATTTCTAGGTAGGATCTGAGGTCCCGTCTACAACTCTCATTAAAACCCGAATAAAATTTATCTTATAACCAAATCAAGAAATAAAAGCTTCCAATCTTATAATTTCTAAAACTTAAAAAAAAATACGAGTAATGAGGAAACTAATATCACCATAATTGACACATGCATTATGTCTCGTGGACACTTAGGACTTCGAAGAAATCTGTCAATGTTTTGAGAACGCTCAACTTTTCTTTTTCGTTTTGGTTTATAATGGAGCAATTTATAAGTTAGTATTTGAGAATCCATACTTGAGACGTGGTTGTGTTCTTATTTTCGTATGTTTCTAGACCTACTATGGAAATCTTATTTGACAGTTTTGTCATTCATTCCGGATGATTAATTGTTCCTTCAGATATTTATATAATTTGTGCGTTACGTAATAATTTACCATTCCATGTCGCGACAGACCTAGAAAATCCCAGCCGGCCGCTAGCCTCACATTCACAATTCTGTAAGTTACAAAGTGGACTATTATTAAACGAGTCTCATAAGCGTTGTTATTTTCTCAATCTAGATCAACTACTTATTGTAGCTGTCCAAATTTCTCCTGAAGTTGGGTGGGCACCGGTCACACATACTGGTAGAAATTCCACGAAGAAATGTATTCCTTCATGGGAACTCTAATCAGCATCCGTCTTGTAGGTCTGCGATAAGGCATATAGTCTTATACTATTTCGGTCACTTAAAAGGGGGCCTACACCTTTGAGAGTAAAAAAAGTTTTTTTTTCATATATATTGACACTTCATCTTTAAATTAGTGAAAGACTTTCATTGATATCTATATTACTTTTCGAGTTATGTTTAAAAATGTGCAAAGCTGCCACTTCAATGAGCCCTTTAATTTTAGAAGGTACCTACATCTTCGGTAAGTTTGTCGCTTGTTTTCCATAATTTAATTTTTTTCAATATGGTTTCCTTGATAATTCCCAAAGTTTTCAAGATATTGAGATGAAATATTGCATGTATATGTAGTTTACAGAGAAGAAAAAATATACTACAATTAGTAGTGTACCTATTATATTCTACTGTTTTTAATATTTTAATGCAACTTTTAACAAAAATGAATATCCATCAATTTAATATGAAAAATAAAATATTTACACTATATATAATTAAACTATTGTAGTATATTTTGCAGCTACAACATTAGTGAGTACAATAAAACAAGAATCATTCAAATATACTGAAATGTAGGAACATTATCAGGAAAACGGCAAGACAATGCAAAATTTCCAGCTGACATTTTGAATACTTAATTAACCATAACGACTGAAGTTAGATTGTACTTAAGTACACAAATATGCTCAATTTGTAATATAGATATCACATACAAATTTCATTTCTGTAACCAGCATTGTTGCTGAGAAAAAAAAATTGAAATATGCCATATTTTTAATGGCTAAAGTCGAATTTCCCCCCTTAAATATTTTACTTAGTTAATATAATATTTATTCATATAATAAACCATCTTCGCTACATTCGTTATACAGTAGGCATTGTATAGCATTATATTGATATGAAAAATCTCATTTC
Source organism: Diploptera punctata (assembly GCA_030220185.1). Taxonomy (NCBI): domain Eukaryota; kingdom Metazoa; phylum Arthropoda; class Insecta; order Blattodea; family Blaberidae; genus Diploptera; species Diploptera punctata. The sequence continues at coordinate 81,336 of JASPKZ010008135.1, forward strand.
TGCTGCTTCAAATCTTAAAATTTGTCTTGACGTTAATATCATGTTCTTCGGAACCACAGGTAAACTCAGCACCAAATTTCATAGAGGTGGAGCTTGACAGTCAATGTAAAATTGTATTATGATATTTTTTTTTTGTGCTAATTAAATGTTGTAATTTTGTACGTTTCCTGACAACATAAGCCGATTTTGAGGAAGATTGCATTCCAATTTAAGCAACAAGGAAGAACCAGTTTAATTAAGAATAAATATGTGCGAGCAGACTGATAAGGCGTTCAAGGAAAGCCCTACATCCAGTTAAGCATATTATTTTTAAAAGTGACAAAACTATCACTGATGGAAAACCATTTAGAATCATTAATTCATTATAGTCCCTCTCCATGGTATCTTTACCTTGTCGTGGTGGAGTGGCTTGCGTGCTTAAATGATCCTGAGAGCTATGCCGGCGGTAGCATTGCTGCCGATAGGGTTCCCCATGCCGGACTGGTCGAAGGTGATAAGCCAGACGAAAAAAAGTACCTTGGTCGAAAGAGTGACGATCTTTCACCGTAAAAATAGAACCGTCAAGAAATGCGGACATGGGTTCAACTGGGGTAAAATTTTCAGGAGGTCAAATAGTCCCCATTCGGTTCTCCGGGCGGGGACTACGTCAGGGAACCCATGCCAAAGGCTCAAACACAGGGACATGTTCCTAGGAACATGGAATGTTAGGACTTTATACAATAGCGGGGCAATAGAGATATTAACGCGGGAACTAGATAAATCGCCCTTGGATACAGTCGCTTTACAGGAAGTTAGGTGGCCAGGAGGAAGGTAGTCAGGAATCAGGAAGCTTTGCATTATACTACGGGGGTGCAGAAAGACCTAGATTTGGAACGGGTTTTTTAGTCAGAAGGAGGATCCTGTCCGCTATCCGAGATATTAACTTTGTTAGAGACACGATATCATACATAATTCTAAAGGGTAAACGGCATGATTTTATAATTCTAAATGTACATGCCCCTCACAGAAGATAAAGATGACAAGATCAAGGATGAGCTCTATGAAGAATTAGAATGCTTATTTGATAGCCTTTCACGATATCATATGAAAATTGTCTTAGGAGATTTTAATGCAAAAGTGGGGCGGGAAGATATATTCAAACCAACAATAGGCAAATTCAATCTTCACGAAGATAGTAACGACAACGGGATTAGATTAGTCACATTTGCCACATCAAAGAATCTCATTGTTAAGAGCACAACATTTCAGCATAAGCATATTCATAAATACACCTGGACGTCCCCAGATGGAGAAACTCGGAACCAGATAGATCATGTATTAGTGGATAAACGCTGGTACAGTTGCATCATCGATATTAGATCAGTTAGAGGGACAGACTGCAATTAGGATCATCATCTGGTCAGAGTGAAAATCAGATAACGGCTATCACTTATGAGAGGAACAAATGCTAAAGATGATTCTATAAAATTTGAATTAAAAAAAACTTGAAAAATGATTAAATGCGGCAAGAATACCAAATCAAAATTGCTAATAGATTTGAAGTACTGGAATCTTCAGATGACAATGTGGCAAACGAAGAAGAAACTGATATAAATAAAGAGTGGGAGGCTATAAGAGATACTATTAAATTGTCAGCATCAGAAAGCATTGGTTGTTTAAAAAAGAGGCAAAACAAGAAATGGTTTGATGAGGAATGTGCCGACATTGTAAAGAAAAGGAAGCTAGCAAAAATGAAATGGTTACACGAGCCAAATGAGGTAAATTTAGAGCAATTCGGTAGTATTAGACGGGAAACCACCAAGTTACTAAAGAGTAAAAAGAGGGAATATTTGAGAGAGAAGATTAATGATCTTGAAATGAATACAAAAAGTAGGAACATTAGAGAATTATATCAGGGAATTAGTATAGAGAAGAAAGGGTTTCAGGCTAGAATACACACAATTCGGAATGAAAATGGGGATATGATTGCAAATTCCAGGAGTATATTAAATAGATGGGGAAGTTACTTTAATCAGCTATTAAATGTACATTCAGAACAGAACATTGAGGAGGATAATTTACAGACAGCAGAAATGCTAGTCACAGAGCCAAGTGCATTAGAGGTTGAAATGGCGATTGAAAAATTGAAGATGTATAAAGCATCAGGTTCAGATGAGATTCCAGCAGAATTGATAAAATCAGGGGGAGAAAAATTGATGGACAATATACGCTGGTTGCTTAGTATGATTTGGGAAAAAGAAGCTCTTCCAGATGAATGGAAGGAATCAATTATCGTACCAATTTATAAGAAAGGAGATAAAAACTGATTGCAACAACAACAGGGGAATCTCATTACTTTCAATTTCGTACAAAATTCTAACAAATATATAAGTAAGCAGACTTACTCCCTATATTGATGACATTCTAGGAGATCATCAATGTGCATTTAGAAAAAACAGGTCTACAACAGATCAGATTTTTAGTATAAGACAGATTTTAGAAAAGAATGGGAATATAGTGGTACTGTACATCAACTATATGTAGACTTAAAAAAAAGCATATGATTCAATTAAGAGGGAGAAGTTATATAGTATCCTCCTGGAGTTCGGAATTCCTAAAAAGTTAGTTAGACTTATACGAATGTGTCTAAATGTCACAAGGAGAAGGATGCATGTAGGCAAACAGTTTTCGGAATCTTTTGAAATCCAGAATGGGTTGAAGCGAAGCAGATGCACTATCTCCTCTACTATTTAATTTTGTACTAGAGCATGCCATTAAATCCTTAGAGAATGAGGAAGGCTTACAACTGAATGGTATTAATAAACTGTTAGTTTATGCTGATGATGTAGTATTGTTGGCCGATAGTGAGGAGATACTAAAGGGCAATACGCACACACTATTGAGTAACACTAAGAACTTAGGATTAGTAAATATCAATAAAACTAAATATATGGTCATATGTAGAAATACATTATATAATGGAAATGGACAGCTAATGAAAAATGAGGGAAATTTTGAGGAAGTGGCTGAATTCAAATACCTAGGAACAATAATCACAAATAGGAATGGAGATGCACAAAGAAATTAAACATAGGTTCAATTCTGAAAATGCGTGCTATTATGCATTGCAGAGACTCTTGATGTCCCAACTCCTTTCAAAAAACGTTAAACTGAAAATATATAAATCTATTATTCTACCAGTTATGCTATATGGGTGCAAAACATGGACTCTTACTTTAAGGGAGGAAAGGAGATTACAAATATTTGAGAATAAATTACTTAGGAAAATGTTTGTACCAAAGAGAGATGAACAGACAGGTGAATGGAGAAGACTACGTAACAATGAACTACATGGTCTTGATAGGAAGCCAGATATAATAAGAACAGTTAAGTCTCGTAGACTGCGATGGGCAAGACATGTTGCACGTATGGGGAATGAAAGACTTCAATTGAAGCTTCTTGTAGGGAAGCCAGAAGGAAAAACGCCCATTTGGTAGACCAAGAATGAGATGGGAGAATAATATTAACTATGATTTGAGGGAAGTAGATTATACAGGGAATGATTGAAAAGCATTAGCTCAGGATAGGGACGTATGGAGAGCTTATGTCCGCGCGGCCATGAACCTACAGGTTCGATAGTGCCAGTGAGTAAGTAAGTAAGTATAACAATAATAATGCTTTATTTATTCTGGCAGAGTTAAGGCCATAAGGCCCTCTCTTCCACTCAACCAGCACAAATACAAATAAATATTCGACAAATATAGATATACACTATACTAATTATAAACAGTTAAAGATACAATAAATGTAGCAATGTAAATGTCATGTACAAACAACATTTTATAGGGTAATAACAATTATGATACGATAATAATAATAATAATAATAATAATAATAATAAATAATAATAATAATAATAATAATAACATAAATATGATACATTATACGGGAAACACCAATTAATATATATCTCTTACACTGGATAATAATGAAGTCGAGTTTAGAGCATATATAAATTTAGATTTCTTTTAAAAGATGCCAATGTCCGGCAGCCCCTTATTTCTTGTGGTAGGGAATTCCAGTTGCGAGAAGTGGAGATGGTATATGACATGGAGTGATGTGATGTCCTATGTTGCGGTATATTAAGTAAGAGACTATGTTGTGATCTTGTGTTTAAGTTATGGTTTGAGGATAGATACTGGAAACGGGATGATAAATAATTGGGAATCGACGTATCTAGGATCTTAAATAGGAGAATTAGACAGTGCGATTTTCTTCTCTCTTTTAGATGTAGCCATGACAATTCGTGGAATAATGGAGAAATGTGATCGTATTTTCGAACATTAAATATGAATCTGATACACATATAATGGACACGCTGCAGTTTGTCCGACAATCCGTCACTTATGTCAGTTAGTAGAACGTCACAGTTGTCAAAATGCGGCATCACTAAAGTTTGGATTAAAATTCTTTTAAGAGTTATAGGAAGAAAATGTTTAAGTCGCTTTAGGGAATGCATTATGGAGAAGATCCTTTTAGATGTTTGTTTTATTTGCTCATGCCATTTTAAATTAGAATCTAAGTAAAATCCCAAGTTTTTAACGACGTCGGTATAAGGAATTTGTTCATTATCTAATATGACAGCCGGCATATTGCCATTGTTTATAGAGTGTAATAGCCATGGATGTCCGATAATTATTGCTTGCGTTTTGTTTACATTTAGTTTCAGCCCATATTGTCTGGACCATAAAGATATATGCCTGAGGTCAGTGTTTACTTTGTCAATATATTCATTAATTTCGTCAGGCCTAAAGTGTGTTGTAAATCTGTAGGTCGTCGGCGTAAAGATGATGCTTGCAGTTTTGTAGTTTCTTGGTCACGTCATTAATATAAATCGAGAAGAGAAGAGGAGCGAGGACGCCGCCTTGAGGTACCCCTTTCCTCACCAAGCGCCAGGAAGAAATGCGATTATTAACAGAAACTGATTGCTGACGATTAGTGAGGTAAGATGCAAACCAATCAAGGCAGTTTTCCGACAGATGTCGTGTCTTTAGTCTCACTAGCATTAAGTCTATATCTACTGTGTCAAAGGCTTTGCTGTAGTCGAGTAGGACTATTGCGGTGAGTTTGCTTTTGTCCATTGAGTCTCTTATGTCCTCTACAATGTCAAGTAGTGCAGTACTTGTGTGATGTCCTGTTCTAAAACCAGACTGATGTTCATCAAGTAAGTCGTGTGTGGTGAGGTAGTCTGTTAACTGTGTGAGTGTATTATGTGTTCCAGTGCTTTAGATAAACAGGGAAGAATACTAATTGGTCTATAATCATCGAGTGTTGTTGGGAGTGTTTGATTTCGGTGTAGGACGAACTAGAGCCATTTTCCAGAGTCTGGGATAAGTCCCGGTCATTATAGAGGCATTAAAAATGTGGGTTATTGTTGGGAGAATAATGTCTATTATTTTTTGCAGGAGAGTTATTGTTATATTGTCTATTCCTTGTGCTTTAGATTTAATACGTAATACTGCTCTTTTGGCGTCATCAGGTGAGATATAGGAAAAAAAAGAATTTGTCTCGGGTAGGTTGGGAATATGACATTAGTTCATCTATTGTCTGTTGTTTGTGTTGTGAGGTGTTGTCAGAAGGGAGGCGGGTAAAATGATCATTCGACTCATCTAGTGGTAGGTCAGCTGTTTCTGCCTGTAATTTATTTTGACAGAGGCCTATTGATTTTAAATTTTTCCACATGTCAGATGAGTTGGACATAGACTGTGTAATAATAGTATGTGCATATCTTAGTTTTGTATTCCTTACAGTCTGGTTGACTTTATTCCTCAGATGTTTGTATGTCTGTAAGTCTGTCAGTTCTTTGTTCCTCCTGTGTTTCCTAAATGCTGCGTCTCTCTCTGTCATAAGCAAGCGGATATTATCAGGCATCCAGGGTGCAGGAGGTCTGTTTATACGTCTAGTCTTGATAAGTGCGTGTTTGTCGTACAATTGTAAAAATCGTGACATTAAAATTTTCAACTTTCTCGTCTACAGTCCTAAGTGTCCACATGTTGTTCCAAGGTAGTTTTGCAGCGTCATCAATTAATTGAGCATTATTTATATGTTTCAAGTCTCTGTATGTTACAAGTCTATGTCTACGTTTAGAGCAAAGGAGTGAATATTCGTTGTATATTAAGTCATGTGCAGAGATGCCTGGAGCTTCTATCTGTCCACTAGTTATACCTTTTGAGGATTATTTGTTATAATTAAGTCTAGTAGTGTGTCAAAATAGCTAGTATGATGGGTTGGTACTGAAGGCAGTATTGCCATATTGCAAGACTGGAACATTGTCTGTGGTTGTATAGTGTTGTAAGAATTTGTGGCTAATAGATTAGTGTTGAAGTCTCCTAGTACAATTACATGTTCATAAGATGGTATCAGATACAGAACAGGACATTGAGGAGGATAAATTTACAGACAGCAGAAATGCTAGTCGCAGAACCAAGTGCATTAGCGGTTGAAATGGCGATTGAAAAATTGAAGATGTATAAAGCATCAGGTTCAGATGAGATCCCAGCAGAACTGATAAAATCAGGGGGAGAACAATTGATGGACAAGATACGCTGGTTGCTTCGTATGATTTGGGAAAAGAAGCTCTTCCAGATGAATGGAAGGAATCAATTATCGTACCAATTTATAAGAAAGGAGATAAAACTGATTGCAACAACTACAGGGGCATCTCATTATTTTCAACTTCGTACAAAATTCTAACAAATATATTAGTAAGCAGACTTATTGCCTTTATTGATGACATTCTAGGAGATCATCAAAGTGCATTTAGAAGAAACAGGACTACAACAGATCAGATTTTTTAGTATAAGACAGATTTTAGAAAAGAAATGGGTAGACTTCAAAAAGTCATATGATTCATTTAAGACGGAGAAGTTATATAGAATAGAATTAAGAATAGATTTATTTAGCCTGCTGGAGTTAAGGCCATGTGGCCTTCTCTTCCACTCACCAGGACAAACATATGTTACATATGAATACAAAAAAATTACAATAATAGTCATATTAAACAATTAATTATCCGTCAAATTGAATAATAATGAAAATAATGTCTAATAATGCAATGAAATTAAATACAATTAAAATTAAATTAATGATACAATGAATACAAAAAGGAATAACAGCTCGAATCTACTATACATAAAAAGAAAGAAAGAAAAAATACAAAGAAAGTAATAAACTACAATGAATTAATCTATGATTTTTATACAGGCATTAGGTAAATATATTAACAAATCTTAAGTCTATTTTTATTAAATAATGAAAAAACACATTAATAATTCTTAAAAAGCAATATTAGAGAGTTGTTTCTGTTAGTAATTTTATTTTCAATTTCTTTCTGAAAGATGGTAAAGTTTGGCAGTCTGACAGGGTGGAAGGGTATTCCATGTTCTAGCAAGAGAAACTGTAAAAGATTTCGAATAATAGGTAGTATAATGAGGAGGGATATAAAGGACACTGTGCTCAAGGGATCGGGTATCTAATTTATGTGTATCATAGAGTCTAGTGAAGCGGTGTGATAAATAATAAGGTAATGATGTGTGTAATATGTTATAGAGAAGACATAGGGAATGTATAGTTCTACGATCTTGTAGACGAAGCCATTACAATTGTTCCAGGGATGGTGTAACGTGATCAAATCTACGTATACCACAAATAAAACGTACGTAAGAATTATGAACACATTGAAATCTTTGGGTAAGAACAGTATTTAGGTCAGTAAAAAAAGTATCACAATAATCAAAATGGGGCATTGCAAGTGTTTCAACTAACATTGTCCTTAGAGCAAACGGTAAATAATTTCTTATACAATTTAATGAGTGTATTATTGAGAAGATAGTTTTGCAAATGTTATTTATTTATTTATTCCAAATTAAATGTTTATCCATAAATACTACTAGATTTTTTACTGTCTCACTATAAGGGATCTGAACCCCATTAAGTGACACATGTAATACTGCACTTATGTTAATTGAGGATAATAGTCTCTGATGGCCCCTAATGATTGCTTGTGTCTTTCTAGGATTTAATTGAAGTCCATATTTCTCTGCCCACGCCGTTAGCGAATAAAGGTCCTCATTAATTTTGGTTACCGCGTCATTTAAAGAATATTTGTCTGAGTGAAAGTAGATCTGCATGTCGTGTATCCTACTGGAGTTCGGAATCCCTAAGAAGTTAGTTAGACTTACACGAATGTGTCTAAATGACACAAAGCGTAGGGTGCATGTAGGCAAAGAGTTTTCGGACATTTTTGAAATCCATAATGGGTTGAATCAAGGAGATGCACTATCTCCTCTACTATTTAATTTTGTACTAGAGCATGCCATTAAATCTTTAGAGAATGAGGAAGGCTTACGACTAAATGGTATTAATAAGCTGTTAGTTTATGCTGATGATGTAGTATTATTGGCCGATAGCGAGGACATGACAACACGCACATACTATTGAGTAACACTAAGATATTAGGACTGGAAGTAAATATCAATAAAACTAAATGTACGGTCACACGCAGAAATGCATTATATAATGGAAATGTACAGCTAATGATAAATGAGGGAAATTTTGAGGAAGTGGCTGAATTCAAATACCTAGGAACAATAATCACAAATAGGAATGAGATGCATAAAGAAATTAAACATAGGCTCAATTCTGGACATGCGTGCTATTATGCATTGCAGAGACTCTTGATGTCCCAACTCCTTTCAAAAAACGTTAAACTTAAAATATATATAACTATTATTCTACCAGTTATATTATATGGGTGCGAAACATGGACTCTTACTTTAAGGAAGGAAAGGAGATTACAAGTATTTGAGAATGAAGTACTTAGCAAATGGTTGTTACGGCCTCGAGAAGGCTACAGATGCCGACTATGTATACCTTAATAAATCTCGGGAAATGCCACTGCGACTTTTTTAGCAGCTCTGCCAGCAATTCCTAATCCTACCTTCTCGTCGTGCTCCCTGACTGCAGTCGTAATAGACTGCAGCTAATAGGATGGGACGAAAGGCAAGTTCTCAGCGCCTTAAAACTGAGACCTGTCGGCTAAGGGAGCAAACCCTAAAAAAATCCCAGGTCCTCCATGTCTGGGGGTTAGGCGTCAGACTGGCAACCTGGCCCTGGAAAAAAGTATATCGCTACGTACTTCAGTAAAATATGTAAGCCGGATGGATTTAAATATGACAGACTTAAGTTACGAAAACGGACCTTTGCTATTGGCACATGGAATGTTCAAAGCTTGAATACTAAAGAACAAGAAGTAATAGATGAGATTACAGCAATGAATGCAGATATTATTGTGCTCTCAGAAACAAAAATGAAAGGGAAAGGACAGGAAAAATTAGGAAATTATACACATATCTGGAGTGGAGTACCAAAAACTAGTAGAGCAAAAAGAGGTAGTCCTATATCCATTTTGATAAAAAAATAAGTTGGTAAAAAATATAGTGTCTTGGGAAGAAATTGATGAAAGAATTATTATTTTAAATCTCAAACTTTTTGGGATAGAGCTTATAATAATAAGAGCATATGCCATAAATGAGGAGGCAACAATCATAGAGAAAAATGAATTTTTTGACAAACTGTGAGAAATTTTGGACAAAATAAAATAACATCAAGAAGTAATAATAACAGGAGATTTTAATAGTCGATTAGGAAGTAGAATGAAAGATGAAGTGATTGCACCATTTGGGGAGAAAGTGGAAAATGACAATGGAGATAGATTGATAAGTTTATGTAAACGACATGGCTATATGATAATGAATAGTTTCTTCCAACATCGGGAAATACATAAATTCACATGGGAACAGCCAACAAAAAGTCTCAAATCTATAATTGATTATACACTGCTCAAAACAATTAGAGGAACACTATGAAATATGCAAATATTTTTTCATTGGATAAAGGTACAAACATGAAATTAATAAAGTGCATTATTTGTGGTTATTTATTTATTTATTTATTGCTCATGTCAGTAAAAACAAATGAATAATGCTGACAATTAACTTTTCAAATAATTCCGCTATGTAAGCAATTGAATCTTGTGCTTATTTTTCAAAGTTAAACACTCGTTATATAGAGTTAGTATCGTGTATGGCCTCCACGACATTAGGTGATAGTTTGGCACCTTCGTGACATGCTCCCAATAAGATTATGGATTTCCTCTTGCGGGATATTCTCTCATTCCTCCTTCAGAGCATCTCCAAGTTGCTGCAGAGTTTGTGGAGCTTGATGTCGGTTCCTGACCTTCCTGTCTAGAAGATCCCACAAGTGTTCAATAGGGTTGAGGTCTGGGCTGACCGCTGGTCACTCCATTACCTCAATTTCATTCCTCCTCAGGAAATCTCTGGTGACAGCCGCAGAATGTGCCCTGGCATTATCCTGCATAAACAGAAATCCAGGGCCTACTCCAATGGCAGCAGGTACTACATGCTCTTCCAGAATGTGCTCGATATACCGGACAGCATTCAGTTGCTGGGGAACATTTTTGTGTCTTGTCATTTATTAATTAACTTCTCTGGAGTATAGAGTTCTAAGAACTGCAAATCAAGATCCGTACGATTATTGTACATAACTCCGGCCCACACCATTATGGAACCTCCTCCGCATCTATCAATTTCCTGTACAGCCTCTGCAGAAAATCTTTCTCCTGGCCGTCCCCACACCCTTAATCGACCATCACAACGTGTAAGACGATACCTGGATTCGTCCGAGAAGAGCACAGACTCCCACTGGTTCAGGTTCTAATCACCATGGTTTTAAGCATATGTACGTCTTGCTGCCTTATGCCCATTTGTTAAGCGTGGTTTTTTAACGGGCCTTTTTGAACGAATATTCTCTTTCCTTAATCTGTTCCTTATGGTTTGGTCTGAAACCCGGATTCCGGAAGCCATATGAAGGTCATTCTGCAGGTCTTTTGCAGTTTTTGTACGCTGTCGAAGGGCAGAAAGAACAACGTATCTGTCATCCTGGGGGCTTCTTTTAAATTTACGGCCCTGGCCACGTCTTCTACAATACTGACCTGTCTCTCTGTGCCTGTTGCGTAACCTGGACACCACGGAAGGAGAAACCCCAAGCTCTCTAGCCACTTGTCGCAGAGATTGACCTTGTGGTAAAAGATGTAGAGCATGATACACTTCAAACTCATTTAAATGCCTCATTTTGTCAGAGACTTCAATAAACAAGGCAATAATCAACATTCGTCACTATAGCAACATAAAGAAGCTTACCAATTAGAAGTGGCCAGTGCCTTCCAAAATAAAAAATCTCTCTATATTTGTTATTTGAGGTAATATATCTGTATTTAGGCCATGGATCTTTAAAATTTGTATCCAATGATAAAATTAATAATTCAATTTACATATTGTCCAACTTTCAGCATCACAGCTTTAAAAAACAATTACTTATTCAATTTATTACAAGTGTTCCTCTAATTGTTTTGAGCAGTGTATAATTGTGAAAGATGATAGAGTGTATAGAAAACCAGATTGCGGAAGTGATCATTATATTCTTTTGGGGAAATTCATATTAACAAGTAAGAAAAAATAAAATATTGAAGTAACGGAAGACAGAACAAATACAACCCCCTTGAATGAACAAAGACATAAAGTAAGTTTACTCTATGATGAGAGTATAAAATATCTTTTTCAATCAAGATTAAAGCAAAAACTTAATTTAAATGTAAATAAATCTGCAGTGGAAATGTGTGATCAACTAAAGGAAAGAATACATTCAGCAGCTTTAGAAGCACTTGGGACAGAAAATCGAGAACTAAAAAGAAATAATGAATTATTTAATCACGATATTAAAAAATTAGTAGAAGAAAAAAAGAAAGCACGGATGAAATGGTTATCAGATCACTCAACAAAATCTCGAAATGAATATATCACTTTAAAACATAAAACTAAGGTGGAAGTGAGAAGAACAAAAAATGAGTACTGGGATAATATATGCTCGAACATAGATAATTCGATTGGATATGCTGGATCCAAAGAATCTTGGAAAACATTACAAATATCAGGAAATCAGGAAAAAAGAAGATAAATATTCAGTTGATAAGACCATCAGAATGGATGAAAGGTTTACATCAAGAAAATAGAAATGAGTTTCAACTTCAAGGTACAGATGTAGAATATAAATTTGACACTCCAGAGATAACAGAAGATGAAGTAAAAAGAGCTTTGAAAGAGGCAAAAAATGGGAGGGCACCAGGACCAGGAAATATTCAGACGGAACTCCTAAAACATGGAGGAGATATTTTAGTAATATTTTAACAAAACCTTTTAATAAAATTAAAATTGGAGACGATATCCCAGAAGACTGGAATTTATCGTATATTACTCCTATTTTTAAAAAAGTGATAAAAAACTGTGTTCCAATTATAGAGGTATAAGTGTCTTACCTTCAACAGCTAGGATTATTAGTAAAATTATAATTTTTAAACGTAAGGAGATAAAAGATAACTTAAGAGAAGAACAATGTGGATTCCAGAGTGGAAGATCATACACTGATGATATTTTCTGTATTAGACAATTACAAGAGAAAATCCTAGAAAAAAATAAAGAATTGCATATGACCTTTATTGATTTAGAGATGGCATGTGATAGTGAACCTCGACAATTGTTATGGACGGCAATGAGAAATCTGAATATATGTGATAAATGGATTAATATTGTTAGGAGGATCTATAGTAATACAAAGGCTAAAGTAAAAATACAGAATACTTTATCAGAGGAATTCACAGTGAATAAAGGCCTTAAGCAGGGATGCAGTTTATCACCAATTCTTTTTAACATTCATTTGGACGAGGCTCTTAACTTGTATAAAAAATATTCTCAAATGGGTATTCCTATAGGAGGAAAATTACTGCATTCATTGTTGTTTGCAGATGATCAAATTATTTTTGCAGGGGATGAAGATGATATGAAATATATGATAAATAAACCAATGGAAGAATATAAAAAATGGGGACTGAATATAAATTTACAGAAAATAGAATATATGTGTTTGGGAAAGGATGTGGATGACCTCATACTTGAAACAGGGAAAATAAAAAAGTGTGCATTTTTTAAATATCTTGAGTCAATAATTACAAGTTTAGGTACCTGTGAGAGAGATGTACAGTCTAAAATTGCAATGACAAAAAATGCAACTAAGACATTGCATGGAGTAATTTGGAACAAAAATATTACAAAGGAAACTAAAATGAAAATTTATAAGAGCATAATACAGAATATTTTGTCATATGGAAGCGAAACTTGGTCTTTGACGGAATTACAAAAGATTAAAATTAGAACAGTTGAATTCGATTATTTTAGAAGAAGCCTCCAAAAAACAAGACAGGATAAAATAAGAAATGAATTCCTTTGGAGAGAAATGAAGGTCACCACATCTGTTGTTAAGAGGATTGAAAATCAAACGCTTAAATGGTATGGCCATGTACAAAGAATGGAAAATGAAAGATAACCAAAAAATAAATACCAATGGTCACCCCCTGGAAGAAATAAACGTGGCAGACCAAGATGGAAATGGAAAATCTACGTCAGAAATATAATGGGTGATAGGAATTTGGAAGAGGGAGATTGGAATGATAGAGATAAATGGAAACTGAAGACGGCAAACCTATAAGTGGGGAAAAGCCGAAGAAGAACAAGAAGAAGGACAATTTTTGGACCAAAGAGAGATGAACAGACAGGTGAATGGAGAAGACTGCATAACAATGAACTACATGGTCTTTATAGGAAGCCAGATATACTAAGAACAATTAAGTCTCGTAGACTGCGATGGGCAGGACATGTTACACGTATGGGGAATGAAAGACTTGCATGGAAACTTCTTATGGGAAAGCCAGAGGGAAAACGCCCAGTTGGTAGACCAAGAATGAGGTGGGGTAATAACATTAACTATGATTTGAGGGAAGTAGATTATACAGGGAATGATTGGAAAGCATTAGCTCGGGATAGGGATTATGGAGAGCTTATGTCCGCCCGGTCATGAAGTTACGGGTTCGATAGTGCCAGTGAGTAAGTAAGTAAGTAAATTCATTATAGTCTACGCATACATTATATGCATTTAAAAGTTGACAAAAACTGAAACAACAAATTGTTTCAAACGTGTAAAGAATAGTTGCTTTCGTAATAAATTAAAAAAATATTCTCAAATTTTCTAGAGACAAAAAGAATATATATATATATATATATATAATATCGTTTTACATCAACAAATGTAAAACTGAAAGGAAAATGACCCCATTACAGCCTTAGGACACCCTTGGAATATTAGAGGGTTAAGCTTCCCACATTTTTAGATAAACGGCACGAATTGCCACTGGGATTGTCAGTCCTGCGTTACGGCTTTCATTTAATGTTTTTATTTAAATTTCTCAAATTTTTATAGATACGTTTTCCGAAGTCTTTTAATTATTGTGATATTATTGTTACAAGAAACATACATTAGGACTTAATGTAAGTCAAATTAAGGGCGATGGAGGGATGTCAGAGTAACTTTTTCTGAAGTGATGCATGCAGCATCGTTGGCTAGATTTTTAGGACTTTTTGAAGTTCTAAGAAATGTTTATTATAGTATTCTGTTAATTTCATATTTGGTTACGTATCACATCGTAAAAATGTTCTCTATCGTATAGATTGATTTACTTAGACTATTTAACTCATGCCCCAAATGGGAGGCAATGACCAATCACGTTTCAATAATTTCTGTTTTACAACCAATCACAGTCGTGTTTCACCAAATATTTATCAATTTTAAATTTACTTTTTTAAAGAAAGCTCCTCCTTTTTAATATTTTAAACAGGTCTGACCATTATTTTGCAGTGACTGACTCTGTAAGAAATACGGCTACCAGTTTGTATATATTGTACATGGATGTCAACACATAGCGCTTGCAGGAGTTAATATAAAAACATTTGTAGCAATTGATTATACCACCAAAAAAAAGAAACCACTGTTTGCACTTTTTTAAATATATTTTTTTTCCCAGGTAATAATCCAGAAAAATATAATTGTCATATTTACATCATACGACATCAGAAATGAATTAATATACAGTTTGATGTGTTTCATTTTTTCTCCACTAGAGAGCATTCTTACAATATTGCGTTCCTTTGGCAATAAATAGTATGATTTGGTTGCAGTGATAAACAAAAGAAGCAGATGAAGCGTACCAATCGTTTCTCATTTGTTTTCAAACATCGCCGTTTATATTAAATATATAAATAATTTTAAATAACTATAGTTAAACAATGATTTGTGAGTAAACAGATTAATTTTATTCGTTAAATAGTCCTAACAAATGCCACTCTTGATTTCCAAATTCTATAGATAAATTCACTCCTCATTTCGTGAGTCGTGAATTTATCGATAATTTGGAAATCACTTGTGGCATTACTTATGATAAATTACATTCATGCTTTTTCTCCTATATGGTTCATACCATGGACAGGACACGTCACATAAAGCTCCATTGCATCCATGCAAACTCTGCCGCAGTGTATGTATTGGTGAGCTGCACTTTGTTTCGTAAAAATTGTTTGGATACAGTACTTTCATTTCATTCAAGACAAATATTGTGATTTTTTATGGATATGTTGGAGAGACGATAAACGAAATTCGAAGTATCGCAGCGCTGTTATACACCGAGAAAATATTAACAAGCATTTAAGATATGCATGTTGGATGAATGATAAAAGGAATGAAGACCGAAAAAAAGCGACTAAAATGAAAACTTAAATCTCCACCGCCTTCATAACCATAGTATATTATAAATATTATAATATAATTGCACGTCAATGAAATTGGTTAGAACTGAACCATTAGGGCCTACAATTTTATTTAAATTATCAGTTATATATATATATATATATATATCAATAAATTATTAATAAATTGACCAGTTATCCATTTGAACTTGATTCAAGGTGGAATCAAAAATGAATCTTATCATAGTATTTTATACTCCAATTCTTCCGTTACATTGACATGCACTGTGGAATCACAAAAATGAAACTTATTATACTAAGTGTGTACTCCAATTCCGTTACTTTTATATTAAATTGTGCCGTAGCCTTCATCTTATACTACACATGCATTCATCATGCAGATCCCCTGATGCTCTTCGACAGTAAAAGCTACGTGCCGGCACCGAGTTTCACCTTCTTTCTACTCTCTACATCATCAGCCCTTTCACTACACATACATTTATCTTGAAGATGCCGTGATGCTCTTCGACAGTAATACCTACTTGCCGACACTCAGTGCCACATTCTTTCTTCTCTCTCCATCATCAGCCCTTTCACTACACATGCATCCATCCTGGAGATCCGCTGATGCTCTTCGACTGCAATAGCTACGTACCGGCACTCAGTACCACATTCTTTCTTCTCTCTGCATCATCAGCCCTTACACTATACATGCATTCATCCTGGAGATCCCCTGATGCACGACTGTAATAGCTACGTGCCGGCACCAAGTTTCACCTTCTTTCATCTCTCTGCATCATCAGCCTTTACACTATACATGCATTCATCATGGAGATCCTCTGAAGCTCTTCGACAATAATAACTACGAGCCGGCACCGAGTTCCACATTCTGTCTTCTCTCTGCACCATCAGTCCTTACACTACACATGCATTCCTCCTGGAGATCCCCTGATGCTCATCGACTCTAATAGCTACGTGCCGGCACCGTGTTTCACCTTCTTCTTTTATCTCTCTGCATCATCAGCCTTTACACTACACATGCATTCATCCTGGAGATCCTCTGAAGCTCTTCGACAGTAATAACTACGAGCCGGCACCGAGTTTCACCATCTTTCCTCTCTGTATCATCAGCCCTTACACTACACAAGCATTCATCCTGGATATCCGCTGATGCTCTTCGACTGCAATAGCTACGTACCGGCACTCTGTACCACATTCTTTCTTCTCTCTGCATCATCAGCCCTTACACTACACATGCATTCATCCTGGAGATCCGCTGATGCTCTTCGACTGCAATAGCTACGTACCGGCACTCAGTACCACATTCTTTCTTCTCTCTGCATCATCAGCCCTTACACTATACATGCATTCATCCTGGAGAACCCCTGATGCACTTCGACTGTAATAGCTGCATGCCGGCACCGTGTTTCACCTTCTTTCACCTCACTGCATCATCAGCCTTTACACTACACATGCATTCATCTTGGAGATCCTCTGAAGCCCTTCGACAGTAATAACTACGAGCCGGCACCGAGTTTCGCCTTCTTTCTTCTCTCTGCATCATTAGCCTTTGCACTACACATGTATTCATCCTGAAGATCCCCTGATGCTCTTGGACAGTAATAGCTACGTGCTAGCATCGAGTTTAAACTTCTTTCTTCTCCCTGCATCTTCAGCCCTTACACTGCATATGCATTCATCCTGGAGATACCCTGATGCTCTTCGAGAGTAATAGCTACGTGCTAGTATCGAGTTTCACCTTTCTTCTCTCTGCATTATCAGCCCTTACACTGCATATGCATTCATCCTGGAGATCCCCTGATGCTCTTCGACAGTAATATCTATGTGCCGGCACCGAGTTTCACCTTCTTTCTTCTCTCTCTTCTCTCTGCAACACCATCCCTTATAATGCACATACATTCATACTGGAGATCCCCAGATGCTCTTCGACAGCTACCTGCCGGCACCACGTTTTACCTCCTTTCTTCTTTATGCATTACCATCCCTTATACTACACATACATTCATCCTCGGGATCCCCTCATGCTCTCCGACAGTAATAGCTACGTACCGGCACCGAGTTTCACATTCTTTCTTCTCTTAGCATCATCAGCACTTTCACAACATATACACTTATCCTGGAGACCCCTGATGATCGTCGCCAGTAATAGCTATGTACCGGCATCCAGTACCACCTTCTCTCTTACCTCTGCATCAACATCCCTTACACTACACATACAGTCATCCTGGAGATCCCTTGATATTCTTTGACAGTAATAGCTACATTCCGGAACCGAGTTTGACCTTCTTTGTTCTCTCTGCATCGTCACCCCTTACACTACACATACATTCATCCTGGAGATCCCCTTATGGACTTGGACAGTAATAGCTACGTGCGTGCACCAAGTTTTACCTTCTTTCCTCTCTCTGCATCAACAGCCCTTACACTACACACGCATTCATCCTGGAGATCCCCTGATGTTCTTCGACGGTAATTACGTTCCGGCACCAAGTTTCAGCTTCTTTCCTCTCTCTCTCTGCATTAACAGCACTTACACTACACATGAATTCATCCTGGAGATCCCCTGATGCTCTTCGACGGCAATAGCTACGTGCCGGCACCAAGTTTCACCTTCTTTCCTCTCTCTGCATCAACAGCCCTTACACTACACATGCATTCATCCTGGAGATCCCCTGATGCTCAACGACGGTAATAGCTATGTACCGGCACCACGTTTCACCATATTTCCTCTCTCTGCATCAACAGCCCTTGTACCGAAAGTGCTATTTCGGTACGAAACATTTGTACTGTTATCCTCTCTCTACAATGAGATTAATGAACTATGCCAATTTCCTTTCTCTTTGCGTTTATTCTCACTCTCCTTCCTACCCCTCCCTTTGTTCTGTTTGTAGTGGGCAACTATCCCTCTACCTCGGAACTCTCAAATAGGCGATTCAAGTGTTAAACTGTATCATTCACTCATTCATTCATTCATTAATGCAATTCATTCAGTTAGTTTTGTCATGCATGGGTGTTTGAGTGTGTAAAGATTATGACTTTTGTTATTATTATTGTTTTCTTTAATTTAGAATGATCAAGTATAACTTATGTTTAATATATTTTCATAGTTTAACTTCATACGTACAATTGAAATATTAAATATTATTTTAAGTAAACAAGAATGTCTAATTATTGTATGTGCTAGTTGTGCTACAGCTGTCTTGTATAATTCCTGTTTATGAGCATTCTCAAGGTTACATAAGCTCCCCTTTCCCGTCTAGATTTCATGGTTGAAAATAATATATTGAGTTTCATAACCAATCGTAAATTACTACAGTGTGTTTCAGGAATTATTGTTATTTAATATATGTTAGTGAATCTATATGGGAAAGATGAATCAATCTTTGCCACTGATGGACCCGGGCAAAGAATTATATATAGCACTGACAGTTGCGATCTGAACGCTACTCTAAGTGTAACTAAACATATGAATAAATTATCTATAAGCCAGAGCAGAAATGGTAACAGAATGTAATTCTGTAGACGAGGCGCCACACCATTACACTACACATGCATTCATCCTGAAGATCCCCTGATGCTTTCGACGGTAATAGCTACGTGCCGGCACCACGTTTCGCCTTCTTTCATCTCTCTGCATCAACAGCCCTTACACTACACATGCATTCATCCTGGATATCCCCTGATGCTCTTCGACAGTAATAGCTACGTGCCGGCACCAAGATTCACCTTCTTTCCTCTCTCTGCATCAACAGCCCTTACACTACACATGATTTCATCCTGGAGATCGACTGATGCTCTTCACCAAGTTTCACCTTCTTTCCTCTCTCTGCATCAACTTACCTTACTCTATACATTCATTCATCCTGGAGATCCCCTGATGCTCTTCGACGGTAACAGCTACGTGCCGACACCAAGTTTCACCTTCTTTCCTCTCTCTGCATCAACAAACCTTTCACTACACATACGTTCATCCTGGATAACTCCTGATGCACTTCGACGGTAATAGCTACGTGCCGGCACTAAGTTTCAGCTTCTTTCCTCTCTCTGCATCAACAGCCCTTACACTACACATGCATTGGTCCTGGAGATCCCCTGATGCACTTCGACGGTAATAGCTACGTGCCGGCACCAAGTTTTAGCTTCTTTCCTCTCTCTGCATCAACTGCCCTTACACTACACATTCATTCATCCTAGAGATCCCCTGATGTTCTTCGACGGTAATAGCTACGTGCCGGCATCAATTTTCACCTTCTTTCCTCTCTCTGCATGAACAGACTTTATACTACACATGCATTCATTCTGGGGATCCCCTGATGCACTTCGACGGGAATAGCTACGTGCCGACACCAAGTTTCGCCTTCTTTCTTCTCTCTGCATCATCAGCCCTTACACTATGCATGCATTCATCCTGGAGATCCCCCGATGCACTTCGACTGTAATAGCTACGTGCCGGCACCGTTTTTCACCTTATTTCATCTCTCTGCATCATCAACCTTTACACTACACATGCATTCATCCTGGAGATCCTCTGAAGCTCTTCGACAGTAATAACTACAAGCCGGCACCGAGTTTCATCTTCTTCCTTCTCTCTGCATAATCAGTCCTTACACTACACATGCATTCATCATTAAGATCCCCTAATGCCCTTCGACTGTAATAGCTACGTTCGGCACCGAGTTTTACCTTCTTTCTTCTCTCTGCATCATCAGCCTTTACACTACACATGTATTCATCCTGAAGATCCCCTGATGCTCTTCGACATTAATAGCTACGTGCTAGTATCGACTTTCACCTTCTTTCTTCTCTCTCCATCATCAGCCCTTACACTGCATATGCATTCATCCTGGAGATCCCCTGATGCTCTTCGATAGTAATAGATACGTGCTAGTATCGAGTTTCACCTTCTTTCTTCTCTCTGCATCATCAACCCTTACACTGCATATGCATTCATCGTGGATTTCCCCTGATGTTCTTCGACAGTAATGGCTATCTGCCGGCACTGAATTTCACCTTCTTTCTTCTCTCTGCATCATCAGCCCTTAAACTGGAAATGCATTCATCCTGGAGATCCCCTGATGCTCTTCGACAGTAATAGCTATGTGCCGGCACCGAGTTTCACCTTCTTTCTTCTCTCTTCTCTCTTCATCGCCATCCCTTACACTACGCATACATTCATCCTGGAGATCCCCCGATGCTCTTCGACAGTAATAGCTACGTGCTAGTATCGAGTTTCATCTTCTTTTTTCTCTCAGCATCATCAGCCCTTTCACTACATATACACTTATCCTGGAGATCCCCTAATGCTCAACGCCTGTAATAGATACGTACCGGCACCCAGTACCTCCTTCTCTCTTACCTCTGCGTCATCAGCCCTTACACTACACATACATTCATCCTGGAGATCCCTTGATACTCTTTGACAGTAATACCTACATGCCGGAACCGAGTTTCGCCTTCTTTCTTCTCTCTGCATCATCATCCCTTATACTACACATACATTCATCCTGGAGATCCCCTGATGCACTTCCGCAGTAATAGCTACGTGCCGGCACCAAGTTTTACCTTCTTTCCTCTCTCTGCATCAACAGCCCTTACACTACACATGCATTCATCCTGGAGATCCCCTGATGCTCTTCGACGATAATAGCTACGTGCCGGCACCAAGTTTAACCATCTTTCCTCTCTCTGCATCAACAGCCCTTGTACCGAAAGTGCCATTTCGGTACGAAACATCTGTACTGTTATCCTCTCTCTACAATGATATTAATGAAATATGCCAAATTCCTTTCTCTTTGCTTTAACTCCCACTCTCCTTCCTATCCCTCCCTTTGCTCTGTTTGTAGTGCGCAACTTTCCCTCTACGTCGGAACTCTCAAATAGGCAATTCATGTGGTAAACTGTATCATTCACTCACTCATTCATTCATTCATTCAGTTAATTTGGTTATCATCTGAAGGACGGGGGCTCAACGAGAGCTGTGTTGTTTTGAGTTTGGTCCGGTAAGCCAGGGTCTGGTACCCTAGGCTGGACTAAAAAAGGTATGTATGGGTGCTTGAGTGTGTACAGATTATTACTTTTTTATTATAATTGTTTTCTTTAAACTTTAAAATGATCAAGTATAACCTATGTTTAATATATTTTCATAATTCAACTTCAGACGTACAATTGAAATATTAAATATTATTTTAAGTAACCAAGAATGTCTAATTATTGTATATGCCAGTTGTGCTACAGCTGTCTTGTATAATTCCTCTTTACGAGCATTAGCTCCCCTTTCCCGTCTAGCTTTTATGGTTGAAAATAATGTACTGAGTTTAATAACCAATCGTAAATTACTACACTGTGTTTCAAGAATTATTGTTAGTTAATATATGTTAATGAATCTATATGGGAAAGATGAATCAATCTTTGCCTCTGATGGACCCGGGCAAAAAATTATAAATAGCACTGACAGTTATGATCTGGACGCTACTGTAAGTGTAACTAAACATATGAGTAAATTCTCTATAGGCTAGTGCATAAATAGTAACAGAATGTAATTCTGTAGATCAGGCGGCACACCATTACACTACACATGCATTCATCCTGGAGATCCCCTGATGCTCTTCGACCGTAATAGCTACGTGCCGGCACCACGTTTCACCTTCTTTCATCTCTCTGCAACAACAGCCCTTACACTACACATGCATGCATTCATCCTGGATATTCCCTGATACTCTTCGACAGTAATAGCTACGTGCCGGCACCAAGTTTCACCTTCTTTCCTCTTTCTGCATAAACAGCTCTTACACTACACATGCATTCATCCTGGAGATCCCCTGATGCTCTTCACCAAGTTTCACCTTCATTCCTCTCTCTGCATCAACTGACCTTACACTACACATGCATTCATCCTGGAGATCCCCTGATGTTCTTCGACGGTAACAGCTACATGCCGACAGCATGTTTCACCTTCTTTCCTCTCTCTGCATCAACAGCCCTTACACTACACACACATTCGTCCTGGAGATCCCCTGATGCACTTCGACGGCAATAGCTACGTGCCGACACCAAGTTTCACCTTCTTTCCTCTCTCTGCATCAACAAACCTTACACTACACATGCATTAGTCCTGGAGATCCCCTGATGCACTTCGACGGTAATAGCTACGTGCCGGCACTAAGTTTCAGCTTCTTTTCTCTCTCTGCATCAACAGCCCTTACACTACACATGCATTCATTCTGGCGTTCCCCTGATGGTCTTCGACGGTAATAGCTACGTGCCGGCACCAATTTTCACTTTCTTTCCTCTCTCTGCATCAACAAACATTATACCACACATGCATTCATTCTGGGGATCCCCTGATGCTCTTCGACTGTAATAGCTACGTGCCGACACCAAGTTTCGCCTTATTTCTTCTCTCTGCATCATCAATCCTTAGACTGCATATACACCGTGTTCCAAAATCATGGACGGAGTTTTAAGTAGTTGGTATAGCTTTACAAACGAAATTGGTTTTGTGGTTATTTGTTACAATGGTAGAAAAAACTGTGAAAGTTTCATATCCTTTATGCAGTAATTTGTTTCTTGTCATTATTATGTCGTCAACGTTAAATTTGTAAACGGGCGTTTCCTGAACAGAAGTCATTCTCTGTGTTGCAATTTGCGAGTTAGGTTCCATTGTTCCAGTGCAGCGAGCTTTCCGGCGGCAATTTGGAATTGATACTCCGAAAGACAAAATAATCGTCGATGGTATAAACAGTTAGAAACAACTAGATGTATGTGTAAATGGAAAAGTCAAAGACATCCACGAACACCAAATGACGTGTCGATCCGAAGGACATGATTCTTTCCCATACCCTCCACGGTCTTCCGATATCACACCTTGTGATTTCTTCCTGTGTGTGTATGTGAAGGGCCATGTGTACGTACCACCACTTGCGGTCAACCTTCCAGACTTGAGAAGAAGGATTGTTGCTGCTGTTTAATCCATTACTCCAAATATGCTGTCCAAGGTTTAGGAGGAATTCGACTATCGGCTAGATGTGTGCATTGTGACGAGAGATGCCCACATCGAACACTTATAAAGTATGTTAGGAAAACTCGAAGAGTTCCTCTTTAATCCCATGTAACTTTTGTTCTCATATATATCATGTAAGGCAAATTAAATAATTTTCAAACCCCGTCCATCATTTTGGAACAACCTGTGCATTCATCCTGCATTCATCTCTATACAAAATATAAGTACTTATAATATTTTAATATGTCTCCAGAAGTCATAGTAAATTCAAAATAAATCACATTAATGGCATCTATCTGTCTACTGTTGAACCCGAACTAAACATGGAATGCACAACACACACAAACAAACAAACTTGTCTCAAAGCTATACATAATCAAGAAAAAACCTAATTATCCGGAATCTGTTGATAAATAATATTAAATTTGTATTGTCTTTTATATAATGACATTAGTCCGAATTCGATTCTCGTCTGCATGTCAACACTGTTTGTTTCAATGTTGGGTCTGGAACAAGACCAATCGGCAATATGGCAAATAGCTAGTAGAAACGAATATTAGCAACATTTGTTTGCCAATATCGAGAAATTGTGCCACACTAATCCTACCAATCCTTATCAATGATAACTGCTCTACTCGACTTTTGTTTTGGGAGCTTGTATCCTTATTTACTTATTGGGACTAGTAAAATGTAAAGACGATAAATAAGTCAATTAAGTAAAAGTGATCAGGCAAAAGAAATGAAACAATCAGTAAGCTTAGAAAAAATAATACCCTCATTTTTTTAATTAAAGAAATGTATGATTAAGCTCAATATAATTGGACAGCAATGTGCTAAATTATTTATTATTTGCATTCGCTAACATTACATTTATTTGAATTATACAGGGTGGTAAATGAATTATACCGCATAAATTTAACTACATATAACATTTTCAGATAATGAACTAATGGTCTACGAGGGGAAATAGGCGAGTTATAGGGAATCAAACTAAACGATACTTGATACAGATAAATCAACTGGAGAGCATACTAGGACAAAAAATTATACTAGAATAACTTCATATCTTAGTATTAATTCCGAGATCTTGTTTGCTAATAATTGATCAACAACGTTGATGAAATATTGGGTTTTCAAATTCCTTAAAATTTCGATCTGAGCAGATGATTGCACGCCACTGCATTCTGGTTAGCAGAATCGGTACAACGTGGGCCTTAGTACAGAGTGAAATACGCAGAATCTGTGTAGTTAACATGTGGCCTAATGGTCAAAGTGATGCATTTAAGATTCGAACATTGATGGTTCAAATCAAGGCAGGCGACTTTTTTTTCTCTTTCTTTCGTTATTTCTCCTCTGTGATATATTGACACTGAAACTTGTTTAGTATGGGCTTGCGCAAAATTCCTATTCTCCTATTGTACACTGCGTGTATACTGTGATATGTTGACACTAAAATTTGTTTAGTATGGGCATGCGCAAAATTCCTATTCTTCTATTGATTACATTAACATCTGATTAGAAATTACTTCAGTATCAGTTCAGTTGCATTCATGAAAGCATCATGGAAAATCTTTACAATTCTGTTGAACTTGCCGATATGCATCTGATTTATGGTGCAACACAAAGTAATGATGTAAGAGCAGCTGGCATGTACGCGGAGCGGTATCCGGATAGACGCCATCCTGACCGAACAATCTTCGAGTCTCTTGATAGGCGTTTGCGGGAGCATGGGACGTTAAAGGTAAACAGAGTAGACGTCGGTGCAAGACGTACGCGCCACACTGCAGATTTTGAAGAAAATGTTATTCATAGGGTGAAAGAGGAATCTTCTACTAGTACTCGTGATATCGGGCGTGTAAAGGGTATGAACCATCAAAGTGTATGGGAAGTCCTGCATGAAGACCAGCTCTATCCCTTTTATCTGAAAAAAGTACAAGTCTTACAGCTACTGAACTTCGCTCAACGGACCCAACTTTGTAATAGTGCTTTGCTGTAGCCACCGCACTTCTTTTGCTCAGTATTATTCATTGATGAGGCAGTATTTAATTGGGATGGGCTGGTTCTGAACTCGAAGAACAGACATGTGTTGGATTATGAAAATCACTATGCCATCTTCCAGAGGAGTCGCCAGCAGAGACCACATCATTGGCCCCTACCTTCTTCCCCGGAGATTAAATGTTGTAATTTATAAGACATTTTTAGAGCAAGTCCTACCTACATTACTAGAAGAAGTTCCTCTCCACATCAGGATTAACATGTGGTTTCAGCACGATTTCTGCCAGAATGTGCGAAATCATTTGGATGGAGTGTATCGTGGCCGTTGGATAGGAAGGGGTAGTCTAACTGTAGTGCGGCCACCTCGCTCTCCAGATCTCAGTCCACTTCATAATTTTTTGGGGACATCTAAAAACACTGGTGTATGTGATCCCTGTTGATACAGATGGACTGTTATTTGCACGCATAATCGCAGCATGTGATGTGATCCGTGGTATGTTGAACCGGGTACGAGAATACTTTCGTCACCGATGTCGTCTATGTTGTGAGAATGGAAGTCGCCAATTTGAACAATTTCTTTAATGAGTCTGCAGGTGCTTTATGTTTTTCTGGTTTAGTCAAATGCATTGCTTTTATTTCCCAATAACATTATGTATGTCATGTGTACATACACTATACCTCTCCATATTACTAATCACTGCACTATAATTTATCTAAGGACATAAGTACTGTACAATACAATTACACATTGTATTTGCGAAACCTATTGCACTCTGCAGTGATCGTATTATTATTACAACACTTCAAACAATTGTCTGTACAATACGTACATAGATAGTTCTGTAACTCGTTGTCTGCGCCGACATTCCATTACCTTATTCTGTAAAATACTGAATAAACAATTAAATCAGAAGTAAATCTACGCACTTAACGAATTTACAGTACGTACTTAATAAAGGAAGAAAAAAATTGCACACGTACTGTGGGGAGTTTCGAACGTAATGCATAAATCTTACGTTTGCGTCGATATTAGACTGCTATAACCACTGAGCTAAAGGGACATGCTTGTTGCAAGTTACAGACTGTGTGTCATATTATTTCCATTTTAATTTGAAATAATCAGTGGCGTGCCAATCATTTTACAAATTGAATCATAACTTGGACATTTTTATTCGTAGACCATTAGTTCATTATCTCAAAATGCTTATATAATACCCCTCTATACGTAGTTACATTTATGCGGTATAATTCATTTACATTCATTTACGGTCTTACTAATAAAAATCTCTTATACAGGCTTTCATCAGTTGTTTAGTTATACAATGTATAAGCCTTATATAGATCATATGTCATTTCCTTACTAATAAACGTTGTACAGGAGCTATACAACAATACAACCATTAAACACAATACGTCACATATTCGTCTTTATTATGACATCAGAACACATCACGCGCAGTTTGTAACAGAAAGAAAACAACATCAACTAGTGATTAATTATGTACGAAATGAGTGTGGATAAGAATAAATAGAGATTCCCTAATTGGGGAGATACTAAAAAAATAAGCATGTTTTAATTTATTTACATTTATCTTAGGTTATGTCAAATATACCGTAGAATTAGTTACACAGATAATATGCTGCCATCTAACGTCAACAACTTCGAACCATTCTTGAAAACTAATAAAAGTTTTTCCCATTACTTATGAATTATATGCAGTGTTTTAAGATGCGTTAGAAAACGTTCAAAATAGTAGGAAATGTTAGCGACAACAGAATAACACTTTAATGAAAAGAAAATCATCTGCAGTTTGTTCGGAAATCGAACCTAGGATCTCACGAACTCTAGTCAGAAGCTCTAACCACAAGACTGTCAAACTCACATGTGGTTTGCTGCAATAATAATACTTTTATAATAAAATACATTTTTATATCGGTAAGTATATAAAGGTTTGTTAAAATAATATCATGAAGTATTTAAACAACATTCAGGTTAAAACTTGTCTCACAGCAACAATCGCAGAACATATTCTTTTGTGAATCAACGCTCAATTTTAAAATATTATTAGGCCTAATCGAGAAGAGTGTAACAAAAAGGATTTTAATACGTTTTATATTCCTACACAGAGTTTTATTAATATTATTTATGTCCTGTGCATCCATCAAACAGTCGTTCAAGTGTTGCATTTTGCGTTCAATTTAAGGAAACGTTCATCAATATCATCAGAAAACAATCAGTTGATCATAAAGTCCGACATTTTGTCTAATTATACAATCCTTAAAACAAGGCTGGAGGCATGTATAACGATTCCCATGTAAAGTTTTACTCCTCTTATACACTGAACAGCTAATACAGTGTTTATTAGTAAGAATTTTCAACTGAGATGTGTATAAACCATGTATAAAGTTATATATGGATTATTAGTAAGAGGGTAATACTGTATACTTTATTATACGTTTAAACATTTCACTTACTGATTTTTAAAGGAATTCACTTTATGTGTATTTAAGTGCTTTGGGGCTCCTTAAACGCATTGAGAAAGTTCCGTACCTACCAAACGCATCGAAATAAAAATCTAGTTAATTCAAGAAAATCCAGAATGCCTTACATCGCCAATGTTAAAATTATGTTTATGAAGCTCATTCAACCTACTGAATTTTGCTTCTAATTTTCAGGTAATTTGCCTATTTAATAAATGATAATATTGTTTCTTTTGTTATTATTGTTGTTGTCGCCATCGTTATTATTATCGTCATCGTCGTCGTCGTCGTCGTCGTCGTTATCATCATCTTTATTATTTTTTTATTCAATGCCACCAAGTTACCACTTCAATATTCTGGTATTTTCCCCCGGCATGACGTTATTGTAACTCACTTCTGAGGTTGGGGCCTCTGAAAGGCGGAGTTACGCTTCTCGATGATATATGATAGATGACGTTGATGGTAATGATGCGCCAGGAAAGGCCTTAATCCTAACTTAATGAATATGTTAATGATGATAATGATGGTCAGATGATCTTCGGGAACCGTACGCGCCTTATAGTTTCCTCACATTTGTCTTACAGGTGAGGAAAACCCCCGAAAAAACCATCACCCAGGAAACTTCTCCCGACCGGGGATCGAACTCGGACCCGCTGCGTGACAAGGCAGCACGCTAGCTCGAGATCACAACGGTGGACTTTTATTATTATTATTATTATTATTATTATTATTATTATTATTATTATTATTATTATTATTATTATTATTATTATTATTATTATTATTATTATTATTATTATTATTATTATTATTATTATTATTATTATTATTATTATTATTATTATTATTATTATTATTATTATTATTATTATTATGCAAAAAATGTAATGAATATATGTCGCTAAACCTCAAATAAAAATGTATGTGTTATTATGAACATAGATGTTACACATGAACAATACTAGTACCACTCAGATTGTATGAGTACACTGTAAGGAAATATGGATTTTATAAGCACTATTTCAACGTTAACGACATAGTATGGCATTACGGGTCCTCTTAGTTCAGTTATTCCAAATCCCATATTTTGTTGATTTGACAATGTAATTTATAATTTTGACATTATATTTTCAGAATGTCTATGAATATCATCATGGCACTACTGGTGGCATCTGTCCATGCAGCAGATTACACTAATGAAGATTCTGCTTACTGGAACAAAATTGGTACGAAACAACTAGAAGAAACGCTTCAACGTTTCCAAAGCAATAACTATGCTAAGAATATCATCATCTTCATAGGAGATGGTATGGGAATATCCACCATTACATCAGCACGCATTTATAAAGGTCAAAAAACAGGCGTGGGAGAAGGAGAAAAGTTGAGTTTTGAAACATTTCCAATCGTTGGCTTATCCAAAACGTATTCTGTTAACATTCAAGTTACGGATTCAGCGGCTTCAGGGACAGCTTTGTTTACAGGAGTCAAAACTAATAATAAAATGATCGGTCTGAACGCTAAAGCTGTATATAACGTCTGCAAGACTTCAGACAAAGATCTGAAGGTAGATTCCATAATGAAATGGGCACAGTTGGCAGGCAAGGACACTGGGATAGTCACCAAGACGCGAATTACGCATGCAACCCCTGCTGCTTGCTACGCCCACACAAACAACAGAAACTGGGAATGCGACAGTGTGATTCCTCCACAGTACAGAGACTGTGTCAAAGATATAGCGAGACAACTCGTCGAAGACGAACCGGGAAACAAATTTAAGGTTATTTTGGGAGGAGGCGGCAACCAGATGGGTCTTAAAGGGCTCAGCGGCACGATTGATGACGGCTGCATTCGTACTGATAGTAAAAATCTCGTCCAAAGATGGAAAAATTCAAAGAACAACAGCGTAGTAGTAACAACCAATAAAGAGCTTATGGATATTGACATAAATAACACAGACTACCTTATGGGGATCTTCAGCGCGGATCACATGTATTTCGCAGGAGAGAAGTGGCTTAAGTCTCAAGATCAACCTTCACTAGTCAACATGACAATACAGGCTGTTAACATTCTCAATAAAAATCCAAATGGATTTGTTCTGATGATAGAAGGCGGTTTAATAGATATAGGTCATCATCAAAATTTTGCCAAACTAGCCCTTGAAGACACATTAGAGTTTGAAGAAGCTGTTTCAGCGGCCATTGACTTGACGGACAAGGAAAATACCCTGATAATCGTCACGGCGGATCACTCTCACACATTAACAATTAATGGTTATCCGTTGCGCGGTAACGACATTCTTGGTTTTGCTAGCAGCGAGAACGTTACTTACGAAACATTGACATACGCAAATGGCCCTGGCTACAAATTCCACACAATGAACATTACACATTGGCGAAACTTGACAAATTCTTCTGTTGATATGAACGATACGTATTATAGGCATTTCTCTCCTGTGTATTTGTCATATGAAACTCATGGTGGTGAAGATGTTGCTGTCTATGCTCAAGGGCCATCATCCCACATATTTTCTGGAGTGTATGAAGAAAACTACATAGCTCATGCAATAAGTTATGCTGCTTCCATTGGACTTCACGCTCAACTCCGAGAAGACTATAACGAGAATCCGTCACAGAATCTACATGTTACTCTGTGTACAAACTCAAACGATATTAAGGCTCAACCTTCTAGAGCTGGCTCAAGATCCAGACTCAGTCATTTATCGTATATAATTATGTCTGTTTCATATTTATTTTGTAAATATAACTAATTTCTTGGGATAAGGAACTCTTTAACAACATTCAAACAAATTGAATATGTTTGGTGTAATATGGAGAAAAGTTAAAATAGGAAGTTGTTTGTTATTTTTTTCACTGTGCAACTAATATTATATAATCAATTGAGTTGGTGTTTACTTGATGAAAATCCATATTTATTAATTAAATAAAAATAAAACGTAGTTTTATTTGATTTTCATATTTATTATATAATTCAGTGACAGCTGTTTCGGTACACTGTACCTTCTTCAGACATGTTAACAAATTATGAATTGTGTTCCAACTGATCTAAGCAACAGATCAGTTGGAACACAATTCATAATTTGTTAACATGTCTGAAGAAGGTACAGTGTACCGGAAACAGCTGGCACGGAATTAGAGAATAAATATGAAAAGCAAAGAAAACTACGTTTTTAGTGGGAGTGATTTAAGGATATTAGATACTTACTGTTATGGTTGATTGTGCCTTGTAATTGGGGCATTCTCGCATACAAGCGTGGTGTGCTATGAAAACAAAAGAACTCCCAATACTTTTAAAAATGACCAAAAGCACTAGTGCGGTAAGTAGAAACACATAGTTTTGAATATGGTTGATAGTGGCTCTGTGAATTTTATATTCTAATGTCGGTCATAATTCATCACATCCAGCATTCCACGCCTCTTCTATGTCATCCACACTGCACACATGATCTAGAACTTTCTCCGTAATCAGAAACAAATTTCAAATCAAATTGGTTTTACAGTTTTAACAAATATAAGATGGCGACAAGACCAACAATACATATTATTTCTCCATAGCATCACATATGGCCGATTCACTCTCTGAAATCTAACATTTATCTTTAATTTTATTTACTAATATTTTAGCTAATATCTTAATTACTAGGACTATTTAACTCATGCCACAAATGCTAGTCAATGACCAATCACGTTTCAATGAATCTTGTTTTACAACCAATGACAGTCGTGTTTCACCTCGCTCTTTATCGATTTATCTTTATCAGCTCCTGCTTTTGTGATAAAGAAAGCTCCTCCTTTTTAATGTTCTGAACAGGTCAAAGCATTATTTTTCTCCAACAAATACATTGAATATAGCAAATAATGAGAAGATTCCTTGATTTTACTGAGTTGTTTACTACAAAAATAAATGAATAACCCGTAATGTTGATTATGATAAAGTTTGATGTGTTTCATTATTTCTCCACTTGGGTGCACTCTTACAATATTGCGATCTTATTTGGCCATAAATAATATGATCAAGCAGCAGTGCATGAACATAACCTCACATTTCTAATTTGTTTTCAAATATCGCCGTTTACATGAAATATATAAATATTTTAAAATAACTATAGTTAAACAATGATTTGTGAGTAAACAGCTTAATTTTATTCTTTAAATAGTCCTACTTATGATAAATACACATAATGCAAAAAATAGTATGCAATACTCATGTGGTAAACACATAACGGAATCTCGGAAATTAAAAAAAAAAAAACTTTTCCTCGATCCGTATCAAGTATTTACCACACTCGTATCACAATATATTATTTGTAGCTATTGCAATAGTTTCAATTTATGCAATTTAGAGCATCTGTTCGATTTCCTATAGTGGTAAAATACAAAATTTTCTTCGCTTGTTAGTATTACAGATGAAAGCAATTAACATTTTTTGTAAAGTGATTACCAAAAACAATCTAGGGATAAAGTGGCAGCGTGAGACTAGCCAATTTACATAGGCTAAGCATTAGCTGAGATTATGTGAATTATTGACTTCAAATCCACATAGTCAAGATCTGTTAACGGAAAGTCTTTATTTATAAATCTATTCAAATTTAATGTTTAAGATTTGATGGAAATAGTATCTCAATTTAAGAAATATTGATGGAAAGATTTTAGGTTACTAAGGAAGCCTATGGCACTACGTTAATATTCGTAATAATTATATTAACGACTCTTTTCATTATTATAGAGAAATATTTTATGTCATGGAATATTCTTGTTGCATTTAACTATTCGCAGAAAATATCTTCTTCTTTCATTGATATGGCAGTTGTTCACTTATTAAAAAGTTACACTTGTAGGCCTCTCTCTTATTTAGAAGGGTAGAGTTGTATCTCTTATTGAGAAGGGTAAATATAATGAGAACAGTGAAGTCTCGTAGACTGCGATGGACAGGACAGTGGCACGAATAGGGAATGAAAGACGTGCATGGAAGCTTCTTGTAGGAAAACCAGACGGAAAACGCCCAGTTGGTAGACCAAGAATGAGATGGGAGAATAACGTTAACCATGATTTGAGGGAAGTAGATTATACAGGGAATGATTAGAAACCCTTAACTCAGGAAGGGGTATATGGGGAGCGTATGTCCGCGCAGCCATAAACTTACGGGTTCGATAGTGCCAGTGAGTTAGTTAGAAGTACGGTTCCCCGTTAACAGGCTATGGAGGCACATGGGGTGCAAGATTCATAATTCTTAAGCATAGACATTAAGAAGCGATAGAGTGATTATCCCTAAGCTCCTGCCGATTTTACTCCCAAGAAAGTGCATCGTATTGATTATGTAAGAGGCTGATGAGCCTTAGGGCAGTCTGAACACGAACGAGTTAAGAAAAATGTTCATTCTAGATCGAATCCGGGGGTTCCAGTCCATTCGTAGACGCCTTGCTGCTTGAGGTAACAAGCCCATGTACACTTCATATTTACTGTCATACTAATTGTAAGTATTATTGAATCAGATTGTATAATAAATCGAAAAATGCCAACAAACATAAACAGTCAGCGAATATGAAATGGCAGAAGTAGTTGGCCTTGTGCACACGTGTTGTGGGTTTCTTCATGCTGGAGAATGGTAGGTCGCCACGTGCGGGTCAGGGACACTTAGTCTATAACATGGCAAAGCGATATTGAGCCTTAGGATAACATGAAATTAGATCATTGGGTTATTTATACTGAGCCGTCTGGTAAAATAAATAGGCTACATTCAGTTAAAATAAACAACATTCATGTTTAAGAGCAGACCCTATTGCTCTAAGATTATGGTTTCTAAAATAAATCAGACATGTCTATCAACATTAAAATAAATTATTTTCAATTGACTGATAAAAATATGATTATGTCTAACTTTTAACAAATATTTTTGAAAATGTTATAGGGCCAAAACTGAAATGGAATGTAATAACTAATGAGGTTGGCGATTTTCACATCTCTAACTACACATGAACATGAAAGTATAATTTACGCGAACCTGATAGTAAATAACATGTTTATGTTTTAAAGTTTATAGTGATTCAACATTAGTTTTGCTAAGGATGGCCTTTGTAAAGTCTCTTTATGTAAGTCTTGAGATCTCACATCCATGTTGAAAGACACAGATCCAAACATGTCGCTAAGTTTAATGAAGAAGGATATCGAAATGTAAGTTTTGACCAACAGAAAGGATTCTAATTTTGACGTATCAAACTCATTATGTTCATAAGTTCAGTGTCTCATTAAGAATATGTATAATTATAATTGGTCACTTGTAGGAAAACCAGAAGGAAAACGCCCAGTTGGTAGACCAAGAATGAGGTTAATTTTCATAATAACAATTATAACCTTATTCATTATTATTTTATCTACAATCGTAATAAGTTTAGCCTCAATCTTATCAAAAAAAATAATTGAAGACCGAGAAAAATCATCTCCATTTGAATGCGGATTTGATCCCAAAACCTGGGAGAATAACTATAATTTGAGGGAATGATTGGAAAACATTAGCGCAGGATAGGGATGTATGGAGAGCTTATGTCCGCGCGGCCATGAACCTACAGGTTCGATAGTGCCGGTGAATTAGTTACTTATTTAGTTGGATATCGCTTCACCAACAGAAAGGTATTTTAGACTGTTGTGTTTATTAACAGGAGAAGAAAAAATATTTCACTAAAGCTGAGCTTTAAAACGAATGGATTTGCAATAGGAAATGTCTTAAAAATCCGCGAGTTGCCAAAGCAACGAGTTGTGTATAATATTGTATCTAAGTTTAGTATTATTTTATAAAAATATTAATAAAATTCATAATAGAATGTATACGAATAAATTTCATATAGGCCTATATATATTGCATTGTATTGTAAGCCTATGTTTTCCCTTTACAGAGATTTAGGCGCTCTCCCCCTACAGGGAAGAATTTGAATCATACTAATTTAGTTACACTTGTTTTCGTATATATGTAATTTTGAGTGGTCCGTGGTCAGCGTTCCGCCTCATACTGACATCTAGGAAATCAAGGTAGTACTAGGACGGGATAATTCGGTAAATTTTGCTTAGAGGCCTTTTCATTCAGGCTTAAGGATATTTTACGAGCCTGAAAATCTTCAGACTCGGGACCCACGGCTTAAAGTCCCTCCCGGAGAACTTGCTCCTTGGATTTTTCCGTCCTAAAAATTCCATCGACCCCGGCCGGGTTTGAACCCGCGACCCTCGGGACCAGAGACAAGGAGCATAACCACTAGTCCACCGCGGCCGACACTATAAGATATATGAATAT
Organism: Diploptera punctata; assembly: GCA_030220185.1. Taxonomy (NCBI): domain Eukaryota; kingdom Metazoa; phylum Arthropoda; class Insecta; order Blattodea; family Blaberidae; genus Diploptera; species Diploptera punctata. Next base: position 116,874 of record JASPKZ010008135.1, read on the forward strand.
ATCCGCGAAAATCTGCAATATAACACACACACACATATATATATATATATATATATATATATATAACCCGAGGGCAGGTCTTTCACTGCAATCATAGCATTTTCATGATATGGTTAGCAGCTCTACTAGGGAATTATAGGTGTGGTAGCTTCCCGTTGCTTTCCACACCGGTGAATGATGATGATGATGATGATGATGATGATGATGATGATGATGATGATGATGATGATGATGATAATGGTAAGGACGATGATGATGGCCGGATGATTTTCGGGAAACCGTTGGGCCCTAACCTTCCTGAGATTTGTCTTACTTGTGAGGAAAAACCCCGAATAAAACTCACCCAGGAGCCTGTTGCGATCGGGAATCGAACCCGGGCCCGCTGTGTGACATGGCAGCACGCTACCTGGAGACCACAGCGGTGGATTATATATATATATTATATATATATATATATATAGGCCTATATATAAAGCAAACAACACGTTCATTCTTACCAAATAATTTTATTACCGTTTATTACGTATAAATGATAGCTCGTAATATATGTTTAATATTCATAAAATAAAGACTACACCAAAATAAAATAAATATTATTTTTGTTACAATGTACTCCTGATGAAGGGAGTGTTTGAATTATCACAAAAGCGTAAGTTTGAAGTTTCAACACATCTGCAGTTTAATTCAAGGCAATCGTCAGACATTGACCCAAATTATCAGTTCTAAAAAGTTCATATTAAAGTGAGCAGTTATTTTTAGATCATCGAAAAACATGTAGAATATATCAGCTAACAAAATTACTTTACATTAAATTTAAAATGAGGAGGGGTATTAAGTAACAGTTTATTTAGCTGCTCTGAGGCCATCAGCGTTGCGATTTAAAGCTGGATATGAAAGCCAATAAATTTTGTTCAGATGCTTCTTATTTCAGGCTTGAGGTTCTTTACGTACCATAAATCACGACACAGGACACAGGTTTTAGTTTCTTTCCGAAGGAAACCATTCTCAGGCGTTTTATATCCTGAATAAAACACATCGACTCCGTGGGATTTTAACTTGAAAGCTTTGATTCCAGATATGAGCTACTAATCCATCGGATTGACAATCAGCGATGATTCCCTTAAATAATACACTCAGATTAAATAACAATTCAAATAACTTCCCCTTCAATACTAATTTCCTATGTGACTAGATCGAATAAAATTATACTATCCTATTACAAAATTAAATATATGCTAAAAATATTTATTTTATTATATATTATGTTCCTCAAAAAAAGGAAATTAGGAAAAATGTATGAAATAATATCATATCTTTCAGATTTATGTTATATGCGTATAATGTATTATGCAGACCCAATATATATCATATGGCAAATAAATACATTATATCAATTGATTTGGTGTTTACTTAATGAAAATGCATTACGTTTAATAGTATTCGTCTGGAGAAGGTACAGAGTACTGAAACAGCTGTAACGAATTTATATTAAAATAAATATGAAAATCGTATGAAACTCTAACAGTTTTATTTTATTTAATCACTAAAAATACATTATAAAATATCGGTGAATAAATAATGTGGCTCGTTGGCAACGTGTTCGGTTATAGGTTTACTTGACAAATGCGCGATCTCTAGCCCGACCCCTATCAGTTGATGTCAAGTTTCTAAAATTTGAGATCATGTCACAAGTGATTAAACAAGCGACAACCAACATAATAACAACTAAACAATACAATTAAGACCCAGGCCTACTATGTTTCAAATTTAGGAAAAACGAATAAACCTGGCAGTTGGTATCTACAGAAGCTGACAAAGGATAAAGAAGAATTACATTGAACAAAAGCTATATTTAAAGTAGTGAATCCAAAGAAGACATTTACTTTTATTATAATAATACAATAAATGCGCACAAGTTGTGCAGAAAATATATGTTTCACAAGTTTTGTCATTAATTTGATTCACATAGCTTGTTATTTGCAGAATTCTACCACGGATTTCCCTCGTTTTTTGCAGGTTGTTACATGGTAACGGTCGCATGTTTGCTCGCACAGTTCACACACACACACACACACACACAGTTGTTCCCGGGATCGTGGAAACACTTGGTCTTGCATTTACTTTTATTGTAAGTTAGTTATCAGTGACACATTTAGTTATCTATAAGAATTTGTCATCAAATATCGGTACATATTAAACATAGGCTCAATTCTGGAAATGCGTGCTATTACACATTGCAGAGACTCTTGATGTCCCAACTCCTTTCAAAAAACGTTAAACTGAAAATATATAAAACTATTATTCTACCAGTTATATTATATGGGTGCGAAACATGGACTCTTACTTTAAGGGAGGAAAGGAGATTAACAAGTATTTGAGAATTAAGTACTTAGGAAAATTTTTGGACCAAAGAGAGATGAACAGACAGGTGAATGAAGAAGACTGCATAACAATGAACTACATGGTCTTTATAGGAAGCCAGATATAATAAGAACAGTTAAGTCTCGTAGACTGCGATGGACAGGACATGTTGCACGTATGGGGAATGAAAGACTTGCATGGAAGCTTCTTGTAGGAAAGCCAGAGGGAAAACGCCCAGTTGGTAGACCAAGAATGAGGTGGGAAAATAACATTAACTATGATTTGAGGGAAGTAGATTATACAGGGAATGATTGGAAAGCACTAGCTCAGGATAGGGATGTATGGAGAGCTTATGTCCGCGCGGCCATGAACCTACGGGTTCGATAGTGCCAGTGAGTAAGTAAGTAAGTAAGTTCATAACATCTTGCAAGAGAATGTTCTTCCATTTTCATACTGGAACAAGCAATTTTTTTTTTGTCTACTAGATATTCCTTCCTCTGTTACATTGCCGTGGGGCAATGTTAAAATAATTTGTACAATCTTGGATAGATTTTTATACTTTTGACACCTTTGTGATTGCAGTTTCATAATATCGATTATTCTAAAGTACTTCACAATGAACAACATTTTTTGCAAATTGCCTTTGTTTACATATGAAGTACATAAATTCATCGTACAAATTATTTATGTTATGAATGATAAATATTTTTGAACCTTCTGCAAAAATATGTATCTTGATTGAAGCTCCTTTCACTTTTTTAACACCAATACATTAATAAAAGCACTATACTATCATAAATGATTTAATTGTTAAGAGGTAGGAATAGATGTTGATACTCGGACATATTTTACATCAGCAATATAATTATTGCTGTTCGGAGGTAAATTCAGCTGTACATAATATGTAAAATATTATTTTACTGACACTGATGTGCAGAAGAAGTAAGGTACTGTATTAATCAAAGTAGAATAAAGGTATTAAAAAAAGAAAGGCAATACTGTACAGTGCGCTGACGAGCAACGAAAATTATTGTCGGCCTTTCGGCCTTAAAAGCTGACAGCAGGACCGAGAGACATGGGTAGAATGAAAAAAAGAAATCAATTAAGTTAATAGATATGGAATAATTTTTGCTAATTTTATTTCGTGGTCATACTTTAGTAATGAGTATTGTTACTTAAACGCAGTTTGGAGTCTTGTGAAGTCTTGTCTGCTCTTCGGCGTTTTCCTTCCTAAAATTTAACTATATAGGCCTATGGTTATTATTTGTAGTAGGCCTATTACGAGTTTCGGAAATGATCATCAGTTGTGTAAATGCAGATGTTGTACGTAGAAAAATAATAATGTATACTCTGTGAAAAAAACTGCATTTAACCTACATACACGTTCCCTAATTGTTTAAATAAAAAAACTGTAATATTAACTATAGCCTACCATTAATTATTATTAACTATAATATTAATTATAATCTACCAGACTGACAAAACTGGAGTTGGTGTGAAAGCGATGTAACTATGCAATTCAAACGACACAATTTCTTCCATTGAATCTTTAGAATGGTTTACAAAATGGCGCTAGTAACAACAATGCATTGCGTCACAAGACCACATGTTTCTACCATGCGCAGTTAATATCAGTTCATTGCCAAACATTGTTGAAGTAGTTTGTGTTGATCGTATTTTAAAATCACACATCATACTAGGAGAAATCAACATATCTTGAGGGTAAAATTTCATAATTTATTTCGAATGAAAAATACTAATAAATTATTGTTTTTGTGCCATTACAAAGTTTCTATATAAACGTCAAGTGATTTGCCTAATTTATACCTAATATTAAAAATTGTTATATGTAAAAAAAACTGTCAATAAAATATTAATACAGTTTCTCAATACCCTTCTAAACTTTCAATTACTTCATAATTAAGAATAATTATGAATGTATAAATGTCTAAACTTTAAAATTAATAAAGAGTCCGTCACGCAAGAACTGTTTAAAATAAACGAATGTATCAAGTAGAATTTAAGGTCCGATTTTGTTGGTTTACCGAATATAGGCCTATATTTATTTTGTTAAATTAGAGAAATTCAATTTCTGATGCCGCTTATTTAAAAATGTCGGACCTCAGTGAAAACAAAGTGCTATTTTTAATTTCGTGTTTCAGGTAAATCCCCACTTCTAAATGGTCTGCTTTCTATGATGTTTGAAGAATACCTTTCTTGTTTTATTTTAATAGTATATACTGAGATTTGTTGCGAATCACTGAAAATTACGACCGATAGAGCGATTTTTAAATTTTCGTTTTAGGTGAACTCATACACTTTAATGGTCCGATTTTGCTGGTTAACGAACTCGACCTTACTTTTTAATTGATTTATATATGCCAAGTTTGTTCTAATAAAACAAAATTTTCGGCCGCTAGAGTAGGCCTACATAGGCTATAGGCCTATAGGCCCCATATTTGTTCGGTCATTATCATTTTCGGTCCCTATTAGATAGGATCGGTGAAGATCTGCTTTTTTTTTTCAAAAATAATTTCATGAGGAAAACCTTGATAACTTCATTCCTTCAGAATTCGCTGAAACAAAATAATTATTTATTTGTGTTTTTTCATAAAATAAATGCCGGTTTAAAAAATCACTAACAGTAAACACACGTAGCGTATAACTAACTTAAAACTAAAATTAGTTTAGCAGCAATAGGCTATAAGCCTACATAAAATTTTGTGCTAAATATATTCCTAATTGATAAATATATTCACATGAAAATTCATAATACACGGAAATATAATAAAACAAACGTAAACTCGCTGAACAATATTATATTACGATGCGAGGTTGGGAAGTGGTTTTTACAGAATTGAGGAAAATGTTTAAAAACCGAGCGATAGCGAGGTTTTTAATTCCCGTGATTCTATAAAACACTTCACAAACGTTATTTTTTGCGCGATGGTGTTTTCAAAATAATAAATAATAAAGCGTTCCCGCTACAGGCCTCGGGAGGCCCTTAGGGTAGTACGATGTTAAGGCTCCCACTTTTTCTAGACAATCGGCACTTGACGTCAGCCGGGTTGTCAGCCCTGCGTGACGGCCGCCTTTACCCCCACAACAAGCATCTGGTACTCATTTAAGTTAGAGGCTGAGTCGACCCCATGGCCATAGTGCCATCAGAAGGTTTGGGTCAGTTTAAAAATCCTGACCCCATCGGGACTTGAACCCTCGACCTTCCGGTTTGTTTTCAAAATAATAAATAATAGTAAAATAATAGCATCTTTGTTTGAAATATTTGCGTTCATTATAAACAACTGACTAACGTTAACAGTGTGGGCAACGGTTATTAGTTGAGACTATATCAGGCCGTGACACCAATCAGTCATAAAATGGCGGCAAGTACGTATTTATTGTTTTATATTGTTTCAAATAAAGTTCATTTCATTTAAAATGCAGTGATTTGTTTCGTATAATATATATTAACGCTACCTTTTGGATATTTTTGCATATACATTGTATATGGTACACCTAGAGGGCAGTGGTTTTACTTCCCAAACGCGTTTTGTAATATGTAATATTTATACATATATGATGTCTATAGTTATTTTTATTACAGTATAGTTATTTAGGTTGGCAACCCTGAAATGTAGGAAGTTGAACTTTCAATCATGGTCGCCATTGCTGTAAGTACGACAAAACGCACTATCGCGCAAAAAAAAAAACAAATAATTTGATTGGAAAACACACAAATGAAAGAATATCAGTCATTTTGCCTTATTTATTCGCTAAGAGAGAGAAAGTAATGTTAGCAGCAAAATCTAAAAACTGCAACATTTTCAGTTTTAATTATAAAATATTCTTAGTGAACATCGTACAATTCATATAGCTACAGTACTCATAATAAAACAGGAAGTGTATTGCATTTATCCGTATTTTATGTCACATTTTTATGTTAAGTGTAAGTTAATATTTTATTATGTCTACATTTTTCTTTATTTTAGTCAAATGTTGGTGTTATCTAATCAAATTTCCTGAAGTGCATTATTTTCAATGATAGGCCATGTGAACTGCAGGCTGTGTTACAGGATGATGTGGTCTCTGCTTTTTATTGCAACTTTCAGCCGATTAGTCACATCTTCAGCTGATTTCTGTAACATCAAGTGTAAGTATTTTTCGATAGATAGCCTATTTTAACTTCACCTTTAAATAAGCTACACTCATCGTGATTAATATGTTTAACTGATATTATGACAAAAATAAGATGGCTGGAACGCGAAAATTCGGCATCTACAATTCGGGTAATAGAAAATAATATTGATAATAATGCTCAGACATTTATCAGAAGTATTAATAATAAAATACCTGCAAAATAATGGTTATAAACAAAATGTACATGGGCAAAAGTATTCGGATGATGGGGCTCCGTACAAAAAATATAATATTTCCTGAAAGAGCGCAAGAAATGAAGAATTGTGGTGTAAACCGTAAATTTTTCCCACAAGTAGTTACCGAGAAAAACGAGTTTCAAATTTAGTTTTCCAAATCATACCCGTCGCCATTTTGATTCCAGCAGACGATCCTAAACGTCACTGTTCACATTCCCTAATGTTTACACACAGCGTTGATCAGGTACAGCGTTTCATGTGCAATTGCAAGTGTTGAGTTATAATATATCAGTGAATAGGATGTTTAAGAAAATCTAGTTCAATGCGAAATGTGAGGAAAAATGTAGCACTGTCATTTTAAGTAATAGAGTAATTTTAAAAATTATACAGACTAATATTGACAGAAGTAAAATATATTTTTTGCTAGGCTGGAATATTTATCTTTATGAATAACAATAACAATAATACTAATAATAATAATATATAAGAGAAGAAAATTTTGAAACCAAAATTATTTTTGAACTATTTTATTAGTTTATGTTTCTCGTAGTAGATAAAAACAAGTATTCTTCCAGAGATACAGCACTTGTAAGAATATATTTAGGTAAATATTATACTTTCATCTATATCTGTGTTTTTAACCTTGCAAAACTGTTTTTAAGCAGCCTTGAATTAGGACCTGCTCATCATATGATGATAGTAGGTGTACGACTGATACTCCTTAAATTCTCAGTAATAAGCACAAATTGTAGTGAAAAATTGAAATAGGAGAGGAATTTAGAGGATGTGCAATTGAATAGTTGCCCCGAAAAAAGATCTAACCCACAAAAATTCGAAAGTTGAATTTTCAGTGGATTAGTGATGTAACCGGAGAGTATCACGGCATGTAAAATAATCCATACTCTCTTCCAGATCTGTTTTATTTATTTTTAAAAGTTGACTTTCAAGCGAATAGTGATCTATATGTAACAAAAATGTGAAAGCAGTTAGTCAAGTCATTAATAGCAGTGCAGAAAAAAAATTATTGTACATGTGCAAATTCATTCCCCAACAGATCCCTGAATTCTAATCAGAATCTTCGAGAAATTGAGTGAAATAAGAATGACACAAAGAATGTAATGAAATAGCATTAAAGAAAAATAATACTGAAAACTGATTAAGTTAGAATTGTTTCTAACTGAATCAGTGTTCAATGTGTATTTTCTATTTCTTAATATAACATTTTTAGTTAAATATGTGTTAGATCATTTTTCCATTCTACAGACATAGATCACTTTTGCATTCAATTCTGTATTAAATTGTTAATATTTAGTTATTAGCTTGTTATTTTGCTTTCAGATTGGCTGTATATGATTCCAATAGGATGAGAGATTAAAAAGTTTATGATATAATAAAGGTAATAGCCTCAAAATGAACATTATACGGTTTTTTTTTTTTTTTTTTCGTTTTGCCAACAATTTGTAGTTTGTGGGTTAGATCTCTTTTCGGGGAAACTATTCAATTGGAGTTCGTGTTAACTGAAATTAGACAAGGGTGGATCATAATTGTCTTCTGTTATTTCTTATTCTGAAACACCCTGTGTGTATAGAGTGGCCCACTTGAAACTTTCACCTCTAATAGTGTGTTAAAGATTTTTGATAAAAAAAAGTTGAATAACATCTAGGAGGTCATTTAATACACATAATATTTGTTTTCTAAATCGAATAATTTTAAGATATGACGGTCAACTTTCATTTTTAAATGGGAACCATTTACGTTTTGTGTCGCAAATGTTGCTATATCTACTGATTATTATAATGGCATTTATGTCACCGGAACGAGTGATAAACATTGTCACCCTTCCTTATGTCTAGTTCATAATGCTGACATAGCACACTACTCCGTGTAATAAAAAAATAAATATACTGGCTTTCTCTCCTGGCATTGGCAGAACTGTAATCCATTTCTTAGGTTGGGGCACCTGGAAGGCGGAGTTACGTTACCCCGATGATATGATGGGTGATAAATGATAATGAAGTGCCAGGAGAGTTCTTAACCTAAACTTAACCTAAATTCCAGACCATGGGCAACCAAGGGATTATTCCCTTTAAGAAAAAAAACCTTATGGTTTGACCGAGAATCGAACCCGGGACCTCATGGCTAACCACTAGCCCATGAGGCTGGTCGGAGCGTGCAGTATAGAACTGAAGAAATAAGAGGTGTATCGTAGCATTGGGTTGTGTGGTGTGGGTGTGTTCGATCTTCAATGTGAACAATACGAATTAGACATAAGGAAGCGTACGTCAGACATTGTTTGTGTTTACGCGTCCCGGGACATAACAAACGTCATTAAAATAGTCAGCTGTGAGTAGGCATAGCTAAGGAAACATCTTCGATACAAAACGTAAGTGGTTGCCATTTAAAAAACGAAAGTTGATCTCATATCTTGAAAATTATTCGATTTTGGAAAAAAATAAAAACAAAAAAATTTAAAGAATTCTTCTTGTTTTAATTTGCGCGAAAAAAAATTTGCTTTATCTCTGGATGACAACTGAGGAAATTTTTCTCCATTGAAAGTACTTTAAATGAATTGGCATATGCTAAAAGGGCTTTAGTCAGCCAGACCCGGTTTTGAAAAAAACTAAGAAGAACGTCTTACGCCTGACATATTAATCCAGTTGATTTAATATCTTAATATATAAAAATTACGTGTCACGTTGTTTGTCCGCGTTGGAATCCTAAACTACTGAACCGATTTTAATACAATTTTGCACACTGTGTGCAGTTTGATCCAACTTGAGACTTAGGGAAGTTTATAACTAAATTTATAGTCGCATTATTTTTCTTGCAAATTATTTGTTTATTATTTAACAAAGACTTATAATTATCTGTGAGTTCCATACGATTCTAACAGATGGCCGTGAAAGGTATTGCCTTATTATTTAACCAGGTGGCTGTGCTTTTTGTTGCAACCGCGAATTTCAATTGAATTACGAATATTAATTATTTCATAATTTAAGTGTGTTTGTGTTTATTTTATTTTCAAAATATTGATAATAATATTAATTTCGTGTGTAAGTATTAGTTTTAAGTAATCTGGCTGAAAGACAGCAACTTAATTTAAATTTAACTGGACCGAGAAGGGCCACATTGAACAATATGACGAATCAGTTCTAGAGACCATGAATGATAAGATATCAAGTGAATTTACGCAAATTGGTATAGGCCTATGTGACATTAATCTTACAATTAAGAAGAATGTCAATTTAAAAACATGTGAAGGTCCTAAGTAACGGAATAACAGAATTGTAAGTAAGTCTGTTAGATATAATACTATGCCTAATATTACAGAAACAATCTCCATGCCTCAATTAAATGAAAAACAAGATGACTATAATATATCACAAGATGATATTACTATACAAAGACTTCTTGATGATGATGATGAGAATCCAAACTGCCAACAAGTTCGTAGAAAAAAAAAAACGAAAGTATAATGAAATCAGCAAGCCTCCTCAAAATATTCCATCAATAAATGTATATAATCCTTATGATACACTTATGGATGATACTGAGAATGCAGACAACATAAATTCATCTCAATCAACAAAACCACTTCCACATAAACCACCACTCATATTTATACCGGGTGTAGTTAACATACCAGAACTAAAAAATTGTGTAAAACAAATACTTTCTGATTTAGATTTCTCACTTAGTTTACTACAACATAATTTAACGCATACCTTAGCCACAGCAACGCGTGGCCGGGACTTATATATATATATATATATATATATATATATATATATATAACAAAGTCGGATTAGTTACACTATTATAACTCAAGAACGGCTGGACCGATTTTTATGATCTTTGATTTGTTGGATTTGTTTCCGCCCCGAATAGCAGATAATATTAAAACATCGGAAAAATTAACGTAAAAATATTTAAAGGCGATACGACGTTCGCCGGGCCAGCTAGTAGTATATATTTTAATTGTGCCAAATTAAATAAATTCACATGTATATACGAAAATGTGTAGAAAATTAATTTTGGCTCGTTATAAATGTTCAAAATCATTTGACTGAAGCCCTTTTAGCACGTTTTAAACATTTTTGGTAATAAATATGTCAATTTGGTCACTTTTTCATACAGTATTGCTATTTATTAATTGCAATATTTATAAAAATGCTTCAGATTTATAAACAAACATAAATAAATGCATATATTGAGTACACTGCCAGTCATTTCGTTTTCACAATAGACCAATTTTAATTTCTTCTTAAAACCTTTGATGTTTCTTCAGGTATATATTGAACTGGTCTCTGAATATCACGTAGCTTTTCATCTTTCAATGTCACTTTACCTGCTGAATAATCATGTTCTACTGTAAAACTCACAGTATGTATTCCAGGGAGACGAAGATGAAATGTATGGGACACCATGGAATCAATTCTATACCGAGCCAAGATATATCCTGGAAAAATTTTACTGTAGGTAAAATGCCGAAAATTACTGATTAAAAACTGAACTTTCTTGTCTCTTGAGGCATTTCTATTGACTGTTTCTTCAGAAATAGAGTTCTTCCTGTAATTGTTTTTCCTCCAAGTTTTAAAATTCAATATATCTCTAGTGTTAATTTCCTTCACAATGAACTTTCCAGTTTTACTAGGCTTCATGATTAGTTCTATAAGTTCATGTACAGAGTAGAATCTATTATGTTTTCAATTTATCTTTTTATTACACTAAAATCCCTATCGCAAGGGAGGATTGAAAGTCCTCTTAGAGGGAAATAGTGTTCAATTTTTGGAAATCTACTAGTATTAGTATTATTGCTACAACATGATTTTTATTTCGTCCTCTTCAGTTATCTGAATAGATGTGCAATTCAGTAAACTGTGGAGCAATGTTTTGCACAAAGTCACATATGAAGGAGCATACTCCATTGGGCCCTTTCTTCCCAACTCCTTCATGATAAAGATGTATTAATGTTAATGTCATGAACACAAAAAACATGTGTTGTCAACTGCCTCAGATGAAAAGTTTCCTGAACAGGAATCTGAGGCAGTCGAACATTTTTCATGTAATCGAGGCTCATCTTTTTGTGTAGCACCTTTTATGAGCTTTGTGTAAACTTTTTTTTTTTTTGGCCTTTCTCTTATGTACTATTTTGGCAGCAGCGCATCTCTTTGCAGCATCATTTAAGTGCTTCCCGCTCAAATGAATTGACAGCTGTTTACTGCTAACAGGTGTACCAACATAAGACACTTTATGACCTGACATGCTAAAAGAGCCTCAGTCACTGACTGAAGTCCTTATTGCGTGTAACATTCAAACTACATGCCCTGTTTCTACTACAATGGTGCATCTGACTGGGTCTTCGTAGCATAAGACATTGAAATCAATCTTTCAGATTACGTATTGTGCTTAACTCAATTTTCCATTTTTCTTGACTGAGGCCCTTGTAGCATGTGTCGATTTAAATGCATTTCATCTTTTAAAATTCATAGTACTTCTTAAAACAAAAAAATGTTTATTCTTTTCAGTCTTGAAAAGCAGTCTTCTTCCTCTGATGTATTCATAAGAATTGTCAAGAGGATTTATATCAGTTTCGCAATTTCACTAAAATAATCATATAATAGATTAGTTTCCAAAAGATACATTTCAGAAGCTCAATTATTTTGCAATATTTATGAATACAAGATCTACAATAGAATGATTTTAGTTCAGTTTCAAGCTTTTCTTTGTCAATCGTGGGATATGCTTAAGTGGTCTTCTGTAGGAAGTTGATTCTTAAAACTAGTGAAAAATTCTTCTTAAACTATTTAGCTATTTAGTAGCTACTAAGTGTTCAGTGCAGCGATGTAAAACGCGAGCTTCGTGAGACGGTGCGCTCCAATTTGCACCAGGAGCGCTTCGCTGGACAGGTAACGCTACCTGATGGCTTGGTTCAGTTTCACTCGGCAAACGCAATGATGAGCATGGCTATGTTCAGTAAGGAGACCTTGCGAGAATCAAGCCTTCGTATTTTTTTGGTACAGAATATCTCTCCCAATTTTGAAACAGTGAAATTAGCTAATTCGATGAAAAAAAACAAGAAAAAACATAAAAATCGCCTCTAAAACTAATAACAAACTCGACAACATCGAATCAAACAAAATTTAAGTAATAAATAAATACGAAAATAAAGACGTTTATAAACTAAAGTACAAAATTGCGATAAGTTTTACATCAGTAGGACAACAAGAAAAAATATTTATTATTATTATTATTATTATTATTTGTTTTTATTATTATTATTATTATTATTATTATTATTATTATTATTATTATTATTATTATTATTATTATTATTATTATTATTATTATTATTATTATTATTATTATTATTATTATTATTATTATTATTATTATTATTTGTTTTATTATTATTATTATTATATTATTATTATTATTATTATTATTATTATTATTATTATTATTATTATTATTATTATTATTATTATTATTATTATTATTAACGGGCGGATGGGGCTCGATAGTTTTGGTAGACAGCCCATCTAGGAGAAGAGGACTCCAAAATTAAACTCCTGGTGCTCCAAGTTGGTGGTTGATGCAACGGGCTAACTCCCCGTTCATCGAAAAAAAAAAAGTAATGTTAAAAAACCCAATGAAACACAGCCGGACAGGATTAAACATATACGACACAAGTTACGAAAGATGACAATGATAATTGCTACATGGAACACTCAAGGAGTAAGAAATAAATTTGATGAAGTATGCAAAGAATTAGAAATAAAAAATCAAGACATCATGATCCTTACAGAAACTAAAAAGAAATGAACCGGAATAGAAAATAAAGGATCTTACACATATTATTATAGTGGGGTAAAAAAGCATCAAAGGGCACAACGAGGAGTTGCCATACTCATGAAGAATAAATACAAAAAGTATGTTACAGACTGGGAACCTATTGATGAAAATATTATAAGAATAAATTTGAAGTTATATGGACACAAATTCACTATTTTGGGTGTCTATGCAATTAGTGAAGATCAAAACAGTACAAAAAAAGAATAATTTTTCAACAAAAATTAAATTCAATAATAGAAGAAATTGGACCAGGAAGAGATTTAATTATTTCAGTGGATTTCAACAGCAGAACAGGAATACAAAAACAAAGTAAAAAATATAGGTCCACATGGACAAAGTAGTGTAACCGATACTGTAAAAAGAATTATAGACACTATCTGTGAGCACAATTCTCTGAGAATATTAAATGGATACTACCATCACAAGAGATATTCATAAGTATATCATACAGGGATCATAACGCCTTTCAACAAAATTCAATTATGGGCTACATTATAATTAAGCAGGAAACTAAATTAAGATAAAATGCATGTAAGAGCATATAGAGGGTCCTCATTCGGCGAATCACCCTTTTTTATGTCAATTCTAACATCATATTTCCATATTAAAAATTTAACATTAAGGTAAAAATGATCCTAATCCAAACTAAGAAAAAGATAATTTAGATACTAATATAATAAGTAAGAAGTCCCGCGCCGTAGCCGAGCGGTTAAGCCTTGGCGCAGAGCTACGGGACTTGCGCTGGTTCGAGTCTCCATGGGGGAAGAAATTTTCTCATGGTATTTCGGCCAGTATGGGACCGGTGCCCACCCAGCATCGTGAGGCAATTGGGTAGCTACAATAAGTAGCGGCTCCAGGTTGAGGAACCAGCTATAACGGCTGGGGGACTCGACATGCTAACCACATGTCACCCCTACACTGGCTGTTGATCATCTACCTCTGTGATTGACACATGTGGATGTGAAGGGCCAGCAGCCGGCTGGTAAAAGGGCAACCGCTGAAAAGTGGAAATACCCTCAATCGGAATATAATAAGTGGTTATAAATATAATTTATTAAGTTTGGAAAATGACAGTACATCATATTTATTTAAGCAAAGACTAAATGAAAAATTAATAGAAACTACATTTGAATCTACAGAAAAGCAATATCAATACATTAAAGATAAACTGCATGAGGCAGCTAAAGAAGCTATTGGGGAATAGAAATATACTAATAATAATAAAAACTATTGCTGGAGTGAAGAAATTGACAAAGAAGTAAAAATAAAAAGAGATCTTTATCTAAAATGGCTTAATACTAAATCAATAGAGGACAAAATTAACCTTCATAAACAACAAGCAAAAATAAGAAAAGATATATCAGAATTAAAGAACAAATGCTGGGAAAATACATGTCAAAAAAAATACAAAGTTACATTGGAGGAGAAAGAAATGCGGAAGCATGGAAAACTTTAAAGAATATAAGAAAGAATGACAAAGAAGAATTTAATGAATACATTAATTTCCAAACTTGGGATAAATACTTCAAAGAATTATTAACAGAAAACAGAGAACAATATATAAACCCTATAGAGGAGGAATTTGATGCAGAACTAAAAGAAAATATACACCTAAACATAGAAACAGTGAAAGAAGCAGTAAAGTCATTAAAGAATGGAACGTCACCAGGGAAAGGAAATATTCCAGCTGAATTAATAAAACATGGAACAGATACGTTGTTCGAATTATTGAGAAGTCTATTTGAAAAATGCATAAATGGAGAAAATATACCATCAGATTGGAAAATAGGATATATTTCAACCATACATAAAAAAGGAAAAAAAGATTAATGCAAAAACTATAGAGGAATTACAGTCAATAGTACACTAAGTAGACTATATGGAAAGATAATCAAGTATTTCCTAGAAATTGAATACAAAGAGTTAGAACCAGAGGAACAGGCAGGATTTAGAGTGGGCAGATCAATAATAGACCACATTTACAGCATACGACAGATTATAGAAAATAATTCAATCAGAGCACAACCGCTACATCTAGTACTTATAGATATAGAAAAAGCCTACAATAACATTCCTACATCAAAATTATGGAAAGTCTTAAAACTAAAAAAAATAAATCCAACACTGATTGAAGCAATTAAAAAAACTATATTCAGAATCATATGTGCAAGTAAAAATGGGAAAGTACTTGTCTAAAGGTTTTCAAACAAATAAAGGATTACGACAGGGATGCTGTACATCTCCAACATTATATAATATTTATACTGAAAAAGCTATTGAAGAATGGAAAAAGAAATGTAAACCGATGGGAATACCACTAGATGATAATTCAACAATATATACACTCCAGTTTGCAGATGACCAATTGATATTGGCTCAAGAATTTGAAGATATAGAATACCTCACTAGAAAATTAATACAAGAATATAGTTTATGGGGTTTAAAGATCAATGTGGATAAATCTAGATATATGACAATAGGGGATCTTCCTCAAGATTTAATACTAGAAGAAGATTTAGGGACAATTAAACACACTGAAGAATATAAGTATTTGGGAATTAAAATTACTAAAGATGGAAAACAAGAAACAGAGATAAGAAACAGGATCAATATAGGAAAGTATGCTATATCTGCCCTAAATGGAATAGTATGGGACAAACATATCTTCAAAGAAACAAAAAAAAAACTATTTTTAATACAATAATCAGAAGCATTATTACCTATGTAGCTGATGTGTGGGCTTTAAATGCACAAATGAAAAAAAAAATGCTCACCACTGAAATGGACTACTGGAGACGTGCTGCAAGAATATCCAGGAAGGATAAAATCAGAAATACATATATAAAAGAAAAAATGTAGGTACAATATCCAATATTAGATTTTATAAAGAAGAAACAATTAAATTGGTACGGACACATTAGAAGAATGGAAGAAGGAAGACTACCTAAGATAATCATGGATTGGGAACCACAGGGAACGAAAAAAAAGGGTAAACCAACTATTACGTGGATTCAGGGAATCAATGAAGCTAAGAGGGAATGGGAAATAGAAAAAGATATATGGATGAACAGACAGGAATGGAAAAATGTGTTAAAACAAATGTGTAGTTAACTGTGAACATGGGTACCGGAAAAATGTATATTCATTGTAAAAGTAGGAATAATAAATAAAAATAAAAATTATTATTAATATTATTTATTTATTTATTTATTTATTTATTTATGCATTTATTTATTATTGAATCTCCAAATATTTTGATACCCTATTTCGCCACAAAGGCATGTTAGGGTTGTAGCTTATTATAACAATATTATACTATACATTGTGAAACAAAAATATTATCTTATGGTTTTGAATGAGTGTTTTGAATTACCTAAATCGTCTATAAGTGTCTTAGAAAATACTACATATTGTTATTAATGTGTGTTATTAATTTCATAAAATGTTTATAATAAGTTTGGTTCTTAAAAATCACTTCACATATTGAGGCAGAAGCCCCATCATCATTTAAAAGTAAGTTTAACAAGAATTGTTGCCTTTCGAAAATAGACAGGCACAGATGTTTTGTGGAATTTTTTATGTTATGTTACTTTTTTATGTTAACATAACATAAAAAATATTAATAACGAAGAAAAATCAAATTTTGCCAAACATGTACTAGAAACGGGTCATCAGCTCGACAAAATCGATAATACTATGTCAATATTGCATAGAAAGAATAACAACAACAAGATTAGCATCCTAGAAGACAGACATTTTAAAAGAAGCTGAGAATAAAGACTTGCTCAACAAGAACACGCCCGCTGACCTGAATCCGTTGTACAAATTATACAACTACATTAGTATTGTAGCCTCGCCATTATGGTTGTCCAGCGACTCGCTTTGTTTCCCCGCAGGTGTTATATATAATTAAATACAAAGATGCCGACTACCGCCACTGTAATAATTCCGCATGTTAATCATTGTCGCGCCACCCGCTTTTATATAAACGGACAACCATCATAGCGAGACGATAATACCAATTGAAATGCAGAAGATGAAACATTGCTTTGAAAGGCCATCATATTTTTAACTACCTGACGAAGTTTTCAAACAGAGCTTTATTTTAGATGAGGACGACTGGTTTGTCAGGTACTAAGTTTATATTTTTAATATTAGACTAGTAAATGGGAGTAATAGACGAATAAATATTATTGCATTTAGACCATCTTTTAAAATTGGTATGATATTAGATCCCACAATCCGTTTTGAGACCCATAGTAGCCAACCTGAGGAAGTTGACTCTGAAAAGAATGCCAACAGTTGACTATTACAAAGATAAATGCCAATTAGATAGTATAACTGTCACTGGATTGATGATCGGGCAAGAGGTACTCTACCAGGATTCTTAGCTAAATTTTGGAATTTCTTAGATTTGGACAGAGTGAATCTTGCTAAAATTGCCATCGCTGCCATTAGAGGATCAATTTCAACTTTAAAAAACCATGTTTACAAAATATCTACTTTATAGAATATACTTCAATTACAATTTGAAATGTTTTAATGTATTTAATCAATTTCGAAAATTAATTGTCTGTATCACTTTGTCCTTGTGGCAATCCTCTAATGAGGAAAGTTTTATATAAAAAATAATAAAAAATGTCAAGTGTCAAGTAAGAATGGCCGGGAAGTAGCACCCTGAAAAGAGGTGATTTATTTTCCTACACTAGGAACAATAAATATACCACTTTTTTTTTCTTGTACCAAGAAATATTAAATCATGTTTGTTAAAATGGTGTAGAAATACATGCACATTTTAAATGTATTCTTATCATTTGTTTGATTTTGTGTTGTTTTATATTTCGATTCCTCCTGTTATAAGCGTTCATGACAATGGTAGTCTTTCGTACAGGTCCTGCCGGAGAAGTAGTAAGTAGAATGCATGCTCCAGAGTTAGAACCGCGCTCCGCACGGAACTTGGAGCTCTGAACTATGACATGCCGTGGTTTAGTGGAAGAATATGTGTCCAATACATCAACACATATACAGACGCAACTTCCTTAGCTTTTGCCATGAGCGTCTTCGAAATATACTCAAAGTACTTTGAGTTTCTTAATTCTAAAAATAGTTGTTTTGAAAAGTATTATATATTCAATAACATTAAACACACTAATTTATCTAGATTGCATTTGGTTGTAAATGATTTCAACATTATGAATAATCTGGTTAAAAAGCTTAACCATAACTTGAATATATCATCATTCAGGTACTTTATAATTCTTGTTGCTTCTCCAACTGTTTAATCTGCGTAAGATGTTGACTGAATTTCAGTAAGGCAGTTTTCTAAAAGGTTGCAAATTTTTATGAACTCTGTTCACGGTCCTTATGTTGAAGTTCTACCTTCTAGATGATGGACGTGGGATGCCGATGTCCATATGCTTCTTGAAAGAATGGACAAACGTTGCGGTGATTTTGAGAAGAATGTTGGAATAGCCGGACTGTTAGAGAAAAATGTTATTGCGTTTCGTGCAATACTTGCTGCATTTCTCATTATTAAATTAATTTATGTCCATAACAGTGAATGAAAATTGCATTACTATAAACATTACTATAAACGCTTGCTTTTTGCCTTTCATTTCATTTGCACCATCAAATGTCTGAGCTATTAGTTTTTGTTCATTTCCTTTAAGGATTATGTCCATTTTATCTAAAATACATTTTGTTATGTCATCTGAAGTTTGATTTTCTGGAATAAAAAATCCCCAAAAACCCTCAAACATTTTTCCAATCTACCTACCATAGAACAAGGACCATTTGAGTGTGTTTCGAAACATAAGTTGTGACATCAGCCAACGTGCATGGAAGCTTCTTGTAGGAAAGCCAGAGGGAAAACGCCAAGTTGGTAGACCAAGAATGAGCTGGGAGAACGGCATTAACTATGATTTGAGGGAAGTAGATTATACAGGAATGATTGGAAAGCATTAGCTCAGGATAGGGATGTATGGAGAGCTTATGTCCGCGCGGCCATGAACCTACGGGTTCGATAGTGCCAGTGAGTAAGTAAGATATTAACCATACTCTAAATTATTGTAAATAATTAATTGTATTGTAACTAAAACCCTAACATACCGGATGGTGAAACAGGGTTCATATTATTGGAGATTCAATAAAAAAAATACCCTGGATTTACTAAATCATCTTTTTTATCAAGTCCACGTAAGGGAGTTTCGAAGTTTCCATCAAAAGAAAGTGCAATCTATTATTTTGGACATTATTCCACGGTTCTTTTTAACCTTTATATTGTGTTCATTGATTGAAAGTCTGTATCCCTCACTAAGTTTCTCCTTAATATTTACGGTTCCTAAATGTGATAGTAAAACTACATTATCAACGTGCTTCTTTGACTCCTCATGGAAAGATGGAAAGAACATTTAGACAGAATGGACAATACATGATTACCCAAAACGATCAATACCTACAAACCGCATGGAAAAAGATCTTTGGGACGGCCAAGGAAACGATCGATTTGAGACCGAAACAGGTCGCATTGACCTAATCCTGAAAAGGAAGTAGAAGAAGAAGAAGAATATATTTCTTGGTATTATTTATGCCTGGCTGAGATATTTGAATATCAGGTGTTGAACGACCTCTTTTCTTAACAGTAACTTTCTCATAGAGAGACAGCTGAGAAAATGTTAGCTGTTGAAGTTCACTTACAGTCACAGAACTTATTTCTTGTGGATGCACGGCCATGGTTTAAAATAAAATAACCGGGGAAAAAATCAAATATAATAGCTGGAAACAGGGTAATAATGTAAATTCTACACTTTTTCAATAGACCTTGGATTTTAGGCAAAAATCTATGTTATTCCTAAATAGATAACTTCAAATGAAGTTGTATTTATACCTTTCATATTGCATGGTGTCCGATAAGTAATGGCAACACTTTTCTAAATTATTGATCCTACTGGTGAACCATCACCTCCCAAATTCAAACTGAAAAGTATCCACGAGCAGTTCTCTAAAATAACAATGCAAAGAATTTATGACATTGTCAAGATTGGAAAGAAAAGCATTGCAACAACTGTCCGAAAATTCAAGGCATCGCCGGCAAAAGTGAAGCAAATAGTTAACGTTCTTGGGAGAGGTGGTACGATAGAAAATAGACTTGCTTGCATTCGAGAGCATATGTATACCAAATTCAGGAATGCACGTAATGTTGGAAACGCAATTCACTACTGGCATTTAAAGATTTTGGCGAAAGAAGCAGCTATTTTCATGGGCATTCCCAGATTTAAAGCCACCAATTCAAACACCGCTACAAAATAACAGCACGCAAGATTACAAGATTCATTACTAGACGGGATATTACGCTTGATACCGTCGTGCGGACCAGAGCATTGGAGTTTGTGCGAGATGTTACGGACTACATTTCTGCTAATGCAATCGATGCCGACATGTGTTGAATATGGACCAAAGTCGATTTGAGTATGAAATAACGTCAAATATGACACTATCAATGATCGGGGAAAATACAATTGAAGCAACTGTTGAAAGCGTTGCATCTACTACTCACTCCAACACCATTCAGGTCATTATTTCCATGTCAGGACGCCTCGTAAAGAAATTGTACATCTGTTTTCAGGAAGCAGGTGGTAAATTTGGCAAACGTGTTTCCGAAACATTACAACGTAACCAACCTCCAAATATAGAACATGATTGCAGCATCCGTGATAAGATATCAACGACTCTCGTACTGTCCTGGATGCGTAAACGGAACTAAAGGGAGCATCGCTTCTGCTGCTGGATTCATGGTCTATACCCTGTCCGCTCTTAAAGTGATCCTCGTCAAAACAAAACCATGTGACCTGCTCGCTTTTCATTTGTTAGGGATACCGACGTACGTTGTAGAAGCAATAAGTACGCGAAAAAGTAGTTACCTTCATTAAATTAAAAATGTGGCCTCTGAATATACTTGTTATTCTTCGTGAATGAAAATAATAATATTCAAAACATATAAAATAATCTAAAATATACCTAATCAATAATTGCAACTTAAAATAGTTTATTACATATGGGTGAAGCATTTGAGTCATGCTTCAGTCGATTCTCATGAAACAAAATAGCTGAAAGTATCGAGTCTTCTGTTGCTGTGTCGTCATCTCCCTGTCAAAAGTGACAGTAATTGTGGCGTGAATGGCGGAAGGATATTGCTTCTTCAGTGTACAACCTTAGACAAAAAAGATGAATCTTCCGTAGATTCTATCAACCGATCCGGGAACTTTGTGAGCGCTCGCAGAAGCCGTATTCACATCAACACTTTTCAGTAATTGTACTGGGTTGTTTGCTAGTTAACACAGTGCACACTCAAACAACATGAAAGAGGGAGCTTTTAGTGTGTTTCCGTGGTCGAGAGGTTTAACAGACATCATCTGCGTTCCTAACCTCACGGGTTCGATTCACGTCTGCTTTTTTAAACTGAATGTTAGAATAGCATTTCGCCTGTAATATAGTTTCACCCTCAGCATCTATTACCGCCCTCAATCTGCGGGACATTGATGCAATCAAATTTCTACATGCACGTGGACGATCGGCTAGAACATCCCAGACGTTTTGAATTTGTGCCCATAAGTTATCTTTCGTCTTTCGTGCATCTGCAGGGCCAATTAGAGTTTATCTCTATTTTAATCTTAACCACACATTTTCCATTGGATTCAAATCTGGTGAACAGGGAGGCCAGTCTATCACTCAGATATCTTGCCTCTCCGAGAACCTATTTGAAACCGCTCGATAAGTGTGGACAGGATGATTATCCTGTACGAATTAAATAATTCCATCAGGATATGTCATCTTCACAGATGGAATCAAGATGTTCTCTAGTAAAGCCTTATACTGCGAGTTGTTCAGTGTGTCGTCCAGCTTCCACAATACACCCAGACCGTCCAGTGATATCCAGCCCCAACACGACACAGATACGCGACCATGACGAAATTGTCTAGCCACGTATTCTGCATCGTATCGAGACCCCTTTGAACGATAGACAATCACTTTGCCGTCATGAGTAGAAGAAAATGTCACCTCGTCTGAGAATATTATATTATTCCTATCACGATTGGCATTTTCCTCTGCAAAGGCCAGCCGAAACAATCTGTGGTTGTCTGTCAGGTGTTCCTTCTTTGCTGCTGTCCGTGCAAAAAGTCCTGCATCATTTAAACGCCGCACAGCTGTCCGAGCTGATCCAGGGAATTGAGAATTTGCTTTAATTTGAGAAGCAGTTTGAAAGGGGTTCCTATGGGCTTCTGCAATTAAAGCTTCACATCTTAGGGAGTAGAAACACGTCTTCTTCCTTAACCAAGACGGCGGTTTCCAATCCCTTTCCTGGATAATCTTACCCACCTCTGAGCTGTAGATGCAGGGACTCTCAAACGCTTTCCAGCCTCACGAGCTGAAAACCCTGCAACGATTACCAGTGCAAGGAGAGATTATCTTGTGACTATGTTCTTGCGCTGAGCCATGGTAAAACTCGATATGATTCATTATAAACAAACTTGTTAGAGGCTGTTGCTTTAGCGCAGACATCTGCGCATCACAGTCTATTGAATGCAATACATTGAAATTACCTAGAACAAACCTGAATTTGGTAAATATAATTGTTACAATAACGATATTAACATTTATTTAATTCAAATGTCAAAATAAAATGTATTTATTCATAAAACATTTTAATATAAATATCAGGAAAAAAACTGCATAATTGAGAACGCGAACCTGCGACCTTCATTAACACAAACAGTGACTGCATGCTTTACCACTAACCTAACAGGACACATAGGAGTGTCTTCAGTTTATGCCACATAACACAGTAGCTCAGGGACTCCACAATTATGACTAGTTCCCTAGTTTGAACCCAGCGCTGTGCCGAGTGGGGCTTGGAAGAAATGTGCGTTCAAGAGATTACTCTTTTTTTTTGTTTTTCTAAGTTTGTACGTCGGTGTCCATAACCAATGAAAAGCGAGCAGGTCACATGGTTTTGTTTTGACGAGGATCACTTTAAGAGCGCACAGGGTATAGTAAAACAGACACAGGTTTATCGGCCAGAGCCTTCAGAAACAGGGATTTAAATTTACACACAAAAATAATACCATCTAAACTCACAAAGTACTGTCAGTCTCTAAACGTCTACTTCTTTCGCCAGCACAAACTATTTGCGCGCCGCATTGAAGAGAACATATGTCATGATAGGGGGAATGCCGTAGAACTTCCTTTTCAAGTTGCATTCCTTGATATACAATCAGTTGAGTGCACCACAGTACCAGCTTATGCTTCGCTATGCGTAGAAGGCGTCTGGATACGTGTCACAGGACATGTCACTTCCATTCCGTAGTGCGTTGGATATAAATTTTGTTGGTCTTGACATAAGCAGCATCCCTAACTGTAATTGCAGTTCCGCCATTAATTGCTCATAGTGTGAGATTAAACTCTGTTTGCAGCACTGTTTTCTTACACCACATTACTATGAGGTAGAATGAGGTACGTATATGACATTTAACAAATCGATCTGTTGTACGTAATCTCGTCATTTACATGTATCATATTTCAAAGGTAGTTGATGTTAGGCACTCTATGACTACAAACATTGCAGTTGCGAACCCTATTTTTATACGCCTTGTTTTAGGGGTAGCGAATGATCACGAAATGCCTCACTTCACACCAATTACTTTGGCATGCTTGTTCAGCCAGAAAGTTTCGTGGCAATTTTCGTCGGAGGGTACGAAAGCATCCCTTGTCAGTCGTGTAATCAAACACAGAGTTACAATTTCCATTGCCAAAATCTATATCATCATTAATTATTTCTTAATATCCATACGATCAAATTAAAATCAATGGTAAAAACATGAGTATCAGAACATTAGGCCTAAAACATACGTCTTACCGATATACTACCTTCCTATTGACATGCTTAATTCAACATCTGTTTCTACACTTTTCATCCCACCACCACTTTGGTTTCGAGGCAGCAGCCAAAGATATATATACTATATTCAAAAGATGAAATGTTTCAACATTTAAAAAAATCTAATAAAAATTCGAAACAGCTTATGTGAATTTGTACGCGCGAGTTTAATAGTAGCCCTCCGTTGTAGTCTAACGATAACATTGTTGCAGATCCGGATTCGATAACTAGTCGGACGAAGGTGATTTTCTTGAGAGATTTCCTCATCGTTAAAGCCCAAACAGTTCCGAACCCACATGGCCAGCTTATCAATTCTTGTTTATTATCAGTGATGACTTAAATGTCCATGATGTCTCGGAGATACGCTCTGCATTGAGCTGATCACTCATCTCGGGAGGCCCTTTATGTTCTTCAGGTCAAAAAGAACTTTTTTTTTTCTTTTGAAGATTTAAAATTCCTCTCCCGATAGGTCATAGAGCAACTATGGATAATTTGAACCCCTGTTTTGAATTTGTTGTTTTTCTTCTTTTAATTAAGGGATTTTAATTTTGTTTAATTACAGTGATTATCATTAGTGTTGTAACCATGACATAGCATTATTTTATTCAAATATAGAAACATCTTCATAATTTATAAACTTTTTTACATTACAAGAAAGGTCCACTTTAACTTTCATATTCGGATAAAGTGGACACCAGAGTTTTTAGTTTATTTTTAAGTTTATTCACTCTATTAATTTATACAGACAAGCACAGATTAATCTGAAAATATTTATGACTGATCATAATTAAAAAGCGTTGATTTTTACATAATGTTTTAAAAATTATTTGTTGCTTATAACATTCACACGTCATTCAACTGCAGAAAGCTACAGTCTTTGAGTTTAGTAAAATTACAAGAATGTTAAATAAAATTAAGTCAATGGTTTTTACAGATAGCATCCTCATTGACAAAATATATGTATTCGTGTAAAATGGACCCAGAGGGTCCACATTAACCAAATTATTTTATGTTTAATTATCTTATACAGCCACCATGTCACATAATATAATATATTTAGGAGTTTTTTCAACATTTGTATTATTCAATAGCATTCTTTGCTTGAAAAACTTTTAGAATGGTCATTTTCAAAAATATCACAAATAAACCCTTCTTCGCACAAAGAATAGCAGAAACTGGCCTTGAATCCGTCAAAGTTGTGGAGGGGAAGAAGTTGAAACACAATTTTCTGCACCAATTTAAAAAAAAAATATTAACAGGGTCCAACTCAAACAGAGGGGTCCATATTACCCGGACTTCCCTATAATCCTAGAAAGGCCCGAGCGGTGTGGAGCATGTGAACATATATACAAAGGGAAGGATTAAACTAAGGAAAATAGAGTTTAAATTATATTTGTTTTGAATAATTAATTTTTAGCGATTAGATAAAATTCATAATCGTAATCAGAAAGTTCCAAATTTAAATCATCTAGTCGACTAATCTAAATGGATTACCATGTAGGCTTACAGTTAAAGTAACTAAAATACCAATGAGTTCTAATGCTACCCACTGCACTTTATGTTCTTCGGGTTCTGCGCTGGGCGGATAGATGGCGTTAATGTCGTCTATTTTCAATTTACGCACCTTCGGCAGACCACTGTACGTAGATGATGTATTATTGTATTATGTACAGAGAGGAGTGTAGGATGAGTGTATGTGTTTGTGTACTATAAAATATGTTTTGTTTGAGGCATGATGATGAAGACAAGGGGAATGATGAAACCCGGTGCCGGCACGTAGCATGGGGGTCGCTAGGCTTTAACGTCCGCATCCAATGGACGAATCAGTGTCAACAGTATCACATGCCTTCTCAACTTATGAACTGCAAAGAGGTTTACAATTTAAAGCAGGAATCTGGTGCACAATCTAGCTATTAAAATTGTACATCACCACCTCTCCTGGCCCCGAGATTGAAAATTTTGTAATTAAATTAATTTAAACAATACAAAATTTACATTGAACCCAGGTCTGCTAGTTAGGAAGCAGGCACGCTACCACTTGAGCTAGCACGGCAGACTGAACCAATTTTAAAATAAACTGTTCAATTTTCTGCATCTTGTAATGATTTTTTTTTTCGTTATAAGGGAATGGAGTGAAGACAAAGGAGATATTGAATGGTTCACTTTATCAACTGGAGGATTACGAAGGATGTATGTATGCATTGCATCAGTACTGTCTCGCACAAATACAGCTGTCACCTTCTAATAAGCCAACTTCATCAAAGTTCTGGCAACACATACAGGTAAAGTGTAATCTACTTATACAGGGTGATTCAAAAGGTTGCGCACAAATTTCAGGAGCTTGTAGAGGGGTCGAAATACAAAATCTTTTGATTAGTAACTTATGGTCTGGAAAGTACTCCTGGGTCAGTACAAGCCTAGGAAAGTCGAGAACTTCAATGCGGATCTAAGCTTACTTTTCAGAGAGGCACTGGGTTCGATACACAACTTTATGAATTTATTTTTCTGTTGTCATACCGTTTAGTGCAGTACAGTACTTGTATACTCTTCTGTTTACATCTGATAGTCATTCGTGCGCTCTGTAGGTTATTTTCATTTCAGTACGGTATCTGCAGTGTATCCTAGAAGTCCATTACAGCATTACTTTGAAGATTTGAGATTTTTGTGAAATGAAATACACGTTGTCAGAACTTCGAGACACGCATTTCATGTAGGTAATGCACGCGAAGCTCAACACCTGTATAGCGTACAATATCCGAACAGATATCAACCACATCCTCGAACTTTTCAAAACGTTCACCACCGAGTCGGGAGACAGGTTCTTTGCTTTCATGGCATCATGCACGCCGGTTACGTACGATTCGAACAGTTGCTATGGAAGAGGAAGTTCTTGCTCACGTGGAAGAACATGCCTGTATTCAATTTGGTGGTAGGCATTTTGAACACCTAGTGTTGTAAAACCAAATTGGTGAATAAATTTACATTTGCTTAAGTGTGTGCACAAAATAATTTCTTGTCCGTCCAGACATTCCAGGGCTTATACTGACTCAGGATTACTTTCCAGACCATAAGTTACTAATCAAAAGTTGTTGTATATCGACCCTTCTACAAGCTCCTGAAATGTGTGCACAACCTTTTGAATCACCCTTTATGTCCACATAATAAAAATTAGTAAAGGCAGAAAAATTGTGATATAAATTTAAAATTCCACAT
This sequence comes from Diploptera punctata, assembly GCA_030220185.1. Classification (NCBI taxonomy): domain Eukaryota; kingdom Metazoa; phylum Arthropoda; class Insecta; order Blattodea; family Blaberidae; genus Diploptera; species Diploptera punctata. The sequence goes on from JASPKZ010008135.1 coordinate 144,609, forward strand.
ATACATACAGAGTGTCTGCTTTAGAAAAATACGTTTGAAAAATAGCTAAAAAATACTAATTCACATACTTCTGGCAATGAGAATTGAAGAGGAATCATAGTAGATCAACTCTTGGTGAGGTATCTATGACTGTTTTAGAGCTATAATTATATGATGAAATCAAATATTCCATTTTATATAGTCCTAGATCAATGACCCAAGCAGATGTCTAACTCGACTATTCCATCAGCGGCAATCTACCAGAAACTCCAATAGAACTTCCTGGAACATGTTATATTGTATAGGTATATCATATTGTAAAAATTAACACACAATATTTGGAAATTTTAAAAAAATCACCTTTTGTCAAAGTGGATTGTCTACTGTAAAGCCTGTTATCAATTGTACGAATGCTCCAAATTATAAAGTATCCAAACTAATTGCTAAAAACCTTAAAGAGAATATAACGCTAAAAAACAAATACACTATCAGATATCCATATGACCTAGCAAACTTAATTAAATACATAGACATAAACGTCATTACAAAAATGGCATCCTTCGATGTCACAAATCTTTACACGAACATCCCAACTGAAGAAACTACAGAAATAATAAAACAACATTTAGAAGAAGGAAATTTAGATAGGACCTATATTATGCATCTAAGTAATATGATCATCACATCTATAAAACAAAATTACTTCAAATTCAATAATGAATATTTTACACAAAACGACAGTATACCTATGGGCAGTCCCACTTCTGGAATATTATCTGAAATTTTCTTACAAAACTTAGAAGAAAAACATTTAGAAAAACTGGAGGAAAAATTCAACATAAAACTAATAAAAAGATATGTAGATGATGTTCTGATAATTTACAACGAAAATTCAATAGAGAAAGATATTTTAATAGAACTAAACAGGATGCATGAAAAAATAAAATTCACATCAGAAACAGAAAATAATAATTCAATAAATTGCCTAGACCTTACCCTAACAAAAAATGTAAATAATAATAGTTTGAACATTGGCATATACAGAAAACCTACAAGCAACACAATCGTCATCCACAAAACATCCAGACATCCTCCACAGCAAAAAGTTAGCACTTCCATCAGCTTAATCAAAAGAATGATGAAATTACCACTTACACAAGAAAATTATGACAAAGAATTAAATTATATAAAATTCCTGGCCCGCAAAAATGGATATAATGTGGAAATTATTAACAAATTAATTATGAAACAAAAAAGAAAAGAAGAACTAACATACATCACACAACTAAGTAGGGAAATTGATAAAAGAGATAATAAGTGGGTATCCTTAACATACACAGGCATAGAAACACAAAAGATAGCAAAAGTCCTCAAAAAACATGACAAAAGCATAAAAATTGCCTACAGAACAAATAACAAACTAAATAATATAATTTCAAATAAAATAGAAGAAACATATATCAAAATAAAGGAGTTTACAAATTAAATTGCAATAGCTGTAACAAATTTTACATAGGAAGAACCACTAGGAACTTCATGACAAGATTTAATAAACATTTCAGAGATTTCATAAAGAATGAAGGTAAATCCATTTTTTCAAAACATATAGTAGAAGCAGGACATCAATTCAACACATTAGACAACATATTATCGATCTTACATGGATAAAATGATGTATCGATAATCAACGTTCTCGAAGAATTAGAAATCATCAAGGAAACCACAAATAAACACCTGCTGAACGAGAACCCTCTGAACAAAATAATTATCAACAACAGTCAATACCAAAATGGAAGCAGAAGATGATACATAAGTTATCGAAAGACCTCCTATAAAACAACTCTGCAAATTATTGAGGACAACTGAGATATCAGGTACTGTTATACAATTATTAAAACTTTAACACAGTAACCTCAATGGAGTTTCATAATGTATTTTAAAAACATTGATACTGTAAAGCAGGAGATTTAAAATCTTGATATTCATCTCATAATTATTACATCAAAATGGTGCTTCTCCAGGCATTGTTTCTTAATCAAAACTTTATCTATTATGTCCTCTACAAGTATTCTGAATTAATGTGCATAGTTTAATTAAAGTAGCTTTGTTCTCCAAGGGGTAACATTGATATTTTTTTACCATTACTTGTCTGTATGTTATAGTTACGGTATTAATATTGTTAAGTTTGAAAACAAAAATAATTTTCTCCGATTCTAAATATGCTCGTATTAATAGACTTGATCAATATGCTTAAGAGAGTTACTCCAGTGTATAAAATCTTCTATAAACTAACCAACAGTTATGATTTCACTACTTGCTATTTTGGAATTCTTTGGTTTGTTGTGTTCACTGATGGAATTAATATTATTTATTTGACTTATATAATTAGATGTAATTATTACATAAAGTTATTAAAAGTAAAGTGATCCCACAACAGGCCCGGAGGCCCCTGGGGTAGTAGGAGGTTAAGGCTCCCACTTTTTCTAGACAATCGGCACTTTATGTCAGCCGGGTTGTCAGCCCTGCGTGACGGCCGCCTTTACCCCCAGAACAAGCGTCTGGTACTCATTTCCGTTAGAGGCTGAGTCGACCCCAGGGTCATAGTGCCGCCAGAGGGTTTGGGTCAGTTTAAAAATCCTGACCCCAACGGGACTTGAACCCTCGACCCTCCAGCTTGTAGCTCACTACGCTATAATAATAATAATAATAATAATAATAATAATAATAATAATAATAATAATAATAATAATATTTTTATTTATATACAGATTTTCAATGTTTACACATCTTTCTGTGCTTAAAGTATTATTTTCCTTCTCCACTCGTCTCTGTCAATCCACTCCATGTCCTCCAGTCCTCGTGTTCTCATCCCAGGTCTTATTTCTTGCATCCACGAGTTTCGAGGTCTTCCTTTCCTTCTTCTTCCAGGTGGACACCATTCCAATGTTTTCCTGGGTAACCTTTCTTCTTGCATTCGCCGTACATGCTCATACCAATTTAATTATTTATATCTTATATAATCTACTATTGAATATCTAATATTCATTTTTTCTCATATGACAGTATTTATTTTTTCTAATTTTGAACATCTTGCCGCTCTCCTTATGAAATCCATTTTCATCGACATAAGTTTTTGTTCTAAGTTTTTGTTGAATTTCCAAACTTCAGCTCCATTTGTGACAATACTTCTCACTATGTCGGCCGCGGTGGACTAGTGGTTATGCTCCTTGCCTCTGGTTCCGAGTGTCGCGGGTTCAAACCCGACCGGAGTCGATGGATTTTTTAGGACGGAAAAATTCAAGGAGCAAGTCCTCCGGGAGGGACTTTAAGCCGTGGGTCCCGAGTCTGAAGATTTTCAGGCTCGTAAAACATCCTTAAGCCTGAATGAAAAGGCCTCTAAGCGAAATTTACCGAATGTCCCGTCCTAGTACTACCTTGGTTTCCTAGATGTCAGTATGAGGCGGAACGCTGACCACAGGTCACTCAAAAATGGCATCTATACGAAAACAAGTGTAACTAAATTAGTTCAAATTCTTCCCTGTAGGGGGAGAGCACCTAAATCTCTGTAAAGGGAAAACATGGGCTTACAATTACAAAAAATCTTCTCACTATTGAATTATATATATGTAATTTTTTTCTGGTTATATGTAAGTTCCATAAGACTCCATCAATTATTGCTGTTACTGCCCTACCTTTATTTATTCTGTTCTTAATATCACTTTCTTATATATCCTCTTTATCTACTTTTACTTCCAGATACTCAAATTCTTCACATCCTCTAATATACCCCTTTTGATCTTCTAATATTAAATCTTCGGTTTCTGCTCCACAACCCATATAAAATGTTTTTATTATTGATTTCGTACATCTCAATGATGGATAAATCATATTTGAAGAGAAAAATTATACGCTCAGACCGGGACTTGAACCCGGGACCCTTGGTTCTCTAGACCAAGTGCTCTACCAACTGAGCTACCTGAGCAAGTACCGATCTAAACGCAAATACTTCTCTATATACATTGTAATTCCCATCCACCAAATGCTGTGAAACTTGGAAAAAGCCGTACTGGCTGTAATGTATAATTCCCAAATATGTCTTCTTATCTTGCCATTTGCAAGATAGGAGCATGGCTTCACAGCATTTGGTGGATGGGAATTACAATGTATATAGAGAAGGATTTGCGTTTAGATCGGTACTTGCTCAGGTAGCTCAGTTGGTAGAGCACTTGGTCTAGAGAACCAAGGGTCCCGGGTTCAAGTCCCGGTCTGAGCGTATAATTTTTCTCTCCAAATATCATATAAAATGTGTTTTTCTAAACTTATTTTCAAACCCCAGTTATCGTATTCGTCCAATAATGTTCTGAACAAAACCTCCATGTTTTCATATTCTTGAGCATTGTCATCCACAAATATAATTTATCCTTCAGTGAGAAGTGTTAAAATTAATAATAATATATATATTGTATCTATTGATCTATCTCCAACTGGTACTCCCATTCCTACACATTTTTTTTTTTTTGCTCCAGTTTGACAGTGTTTCATGTATAAATATCTTAAACAATGTGGGTGATATGCTACAACCTTGACGAAGGCCTTTTGTTACTTTAATTTCTTCTGATACACATTTTCCAATTTTAATTTTAGATACTGCATTTTTATACAATTTTTTTATTGCATTAATAATTGTATCATTTATGTCCATATCTCCTAATGCTTCCCGCAATTTTTGTAAAGGTACGGTGTCATATGCTTTTTCTAAATCCACAATTGTGAAATGAACTTGTTGGTTGTTATTAGTATTTTCAATCAATTGTTTTACCACAAATATGTGATCAATTGTAGATCTCCCAGACCTAAAGCCTGCTTGTACTTCATTCTTCTTGTGCTTATAATTTTCTTCCAAATAATATTTGATGTTTTTTCCATGTGGCTAAAAACATTCATTACGGTGATGCCTTTATAATTATTGCACTCATCTTTTCTTCCTCTCTTATGAATGACTGATATCACACCAATTTTCCATCTTCTCCGTTTAGGCATCTCTCAAAAAGGCTCCTTAACAATTCAAATAATTTCCTTGTACCATATTTAATTAATTCTGGCTGTACTCCTCTTTTCCCATAAGCCATTCCATTTTTTAAACTGTTGTCTCAATTTCTAAATGTATACTCTTTCTGTTTTGATCATCAGTTTTCTCTACAATTCCACTTAAAAATTCCAAACGATATTCGAAAGTTATAATAATAATAATAATAATAATAATAATAATAATAATAATAATAATAATAATAATAATAATAATAATAATAATAATAATTACAATAATCTCAACTCGTGACCAACTCAGGGTCAGGTCAAGGGTGGAGATGAGATGAAGCCCCTATATTTATAGAGGTGTGTAAATAAAAGGGTGCCAGGTAACCATGCCTGACGTACTGTCACAGGGGCGGATGAACGAAATGAAACAAAATGGATGAAAGGAGTATGGAGAAATCGGGAATGAAATTTTTGGCAGGAGAAAACGTGAGAAACCCCGAGAAAAACCTCCCCAAACTCTGTTTTGTCCACAATGATAAAGTTATTGAAGTATATTATTTAGTGTTGTATATATATTTTTAATTCAATATAGTTTCATTTCTGTGAGAGAATATCTCTGACTTGAGCGATATCATTACTTTCTACGGACAAAAGGGTTAGTTTATATCTTCATATAACCAAGTGAGGGAACATATAAGAATTAAAAAGTAAATCACAATCTTTCTAATAGGGATTAACTCAAAATGAAATATAATAATGGCATGGATTCATTTTATAGCAAATATATTCATAGGAAAACAAAATTATATTCCAGGAGCTAAACAACATTAGGACACATTTCCACAGAGACAAACTGTTGGTAGGGGCATGTGTTCCTTTAAAATGCAACCACTCACAAGTGGCAGGTCTGATTGAGGAGGTCTTAAGAGATGCAGCTATGGAGTATGGTATTACAGTAACAGTTACTGTCAATGAAAAAGATTGTCAGTACAGTGGAGACTTGGGGGTTACACCAGCTGACTGGTTTGTTGGGTAAGTCATGTTAACTGACCAATACATTTAATTCTTTTAACATTATTTCCTATACTAACGAAGATATATATTACACAATTAAAATACACATTCTATTAACATATTCATAATATACAATTGGTTGAGGTGCCTCCTTATTTGCAGAACCAGATTTGAGATTGGCAGGTAGCAGTTTTTTAACATAAATATTTTTAACCTCACAGTTAGGAGAGATAACAGCGTACGCTTATAATTTGTAATTGATTATCATCACATGGGTGGATTAAATTCTAAACTCATCTGCAGAACAGTAAAAGATCCTTACTTGCGTTTTCATTATTCGCGAGTTAAAAAATTGGGCCACAGTTCCTGCATTCGCAGCTAAAATTTCTTTATTTGTGGATCCAGTCGGTATATTAGAACGATTAGTATACTTTATTAACGCATCGCCAACATTTTTTACTGAAGGCACGTGCCAAGGTAGCTTTACAAGGATCGATTCAAACCAAATGGACAGATTAATATCAAAGTAAAACAAGCCTTATTGTCATTAAGCCTGAAGTTGTTTGTTAAAAGCCACCATCACCGTAATTCACGTGCCGCTATATCCTTTGATAAATGCTGCCCTGACCACGATCCATGTTTTATTGTTTCAACTTGTCATTCGTTGTAATAATTTTGATTCAATAGCACATGTCTCTTCTGCTTTGTTGCCTATTTATAATGTCGAGTAAAATGAAAGAAAATTATTTCCGAAATGGAAAAGAAAAGTAGTTTTGCTGCTTAAAGTAAAAATATAAATGTTGACCATTTACGTGTTGGTGAGTCGTTTACATCTATATCACGATGTTTCAATGTTAATGAATCAACTGTACGATTCATCACGAAATCCAAAGACAAAATAAGGAATTCTATCGCTGAATTCACAGCTAAATATCAATCTGAATTGAAAGACCTTATAAAAGTGGCAAAACAAGAAAAAATAAATATGTTCTTTTAGCCCTTGCTAAGCCTGACAGTAATAATTAATAGAAATTGTTCAAAATCTCTCATTGATTGATTTTATTTTGATAATTTTTATTTTATTTCGGAACCTTGGTACGTATATCCTATATACCCATGCAAATTACCATTCCATATTTGTGGTTTCTGTATTCGCAGAATATTTACAGAATAAGGAGCTTTTACTGTACATTCATGTAATCCTTAAATTAGGAAAACATACTACTGTAGTTTATATAAATGTGTGAAAACAATTATAGCACAATAATACTTTTATCATTAAGTATTTGGCATAAATGTAAATAATTTCTACTAATTATTTATTTTAATTAAAAACATTAAATGAATAAAACCAATGTATCCTCCATGATAACTTATGTTACTAACTGAAGATTTAATTAGTCTTTGGAGAAAATGTTTAGTGGCCTCCTTGGTGTATATCAATAATAGAGTATATGCCAGCTCGAAATTTGGTTTCCTTCTTTCTTTTATTTCTCCTCTTCTTCATCCCTCAGTATTCTCATATCATTAACTTCTTATTTTATTCTATACATAATATGATCTGTTGGTCTGTATAACAATTAATACTGGACCACAAAATCTCCAGTGCTGTGAGAATATTTAAAGTATTAAAATAGATTTTAAAAACTCAAATTAAGTATGACTGCATGTGAAAATATTATAATTATTTTATTACTAACATCTTTATATTTTTTAAATATGCTCCTAATGCTACATACTATTAACAGTTTCAAATTACACAGTAAATTTCCTATTTGAGACTTTTCTGGGTTTGCTGACCTGTAAAAAAAATGCCAAGAAATTTGGCTACAAGTTTCTAGAAAAGATCATAATATCAATCATGTTGATAAAAATTAAATAAGGGCAAAATAACATCTATCAAATAAAAGTATAAATATAACCTTCCCTTCTGCCGAGACCTGAAAACATCACAGAAAGTAATGCTATTGTCTCAAAATAAAATGGAACAGCGTCCCATTGAAAATGTTTGTACTATGTGTTTGTTATTAGGTTAACATACTTAATACAAATACCTGCAATTTGTAAACAAATAATTTCCAATATAGATACAATTAGGTCTTTCTGGCAAGTTCAAGAGGGTATGTGCCAAGATATTCAGTGAATATGGAGAGAGAGTACCTGTCACTCAAGTGTTCATCCATCATAACAGATATTATGGGACTGAGGCAGCATTCCAATCACTATAGTATTCCAGATGTCTTTAGGCCAAAAGAGAACGTCAAATGTTACAGTCCAGACACAACAATATACATATTCAACTGAAAAGTTGTAATATGACTAATATGACCAATGAGAACGTCAAATGTTACATCCAGACACAACAATATACATATTCAACTGAAAAGTTGTAATATGACTAATATAACCAATGTAGTTAATGTATTGACTTAGGCTTTCACGGCCAGAGTTGCTATGATGAACTTGAAGAAGATTTCCAGGCTGTAGGCCGAGGTCTCGAGGCTTGAAGTCTCCGAACATTTCGCCAGAGACTGCGTCTGGCATCCTCAGTCTCAAGACAGCCCTTGAGGATGCCAGACGCAGTCTCTGGTAAAACATCGGGGAATTTCAAGCCTCGAGACCACGGCCTACAGCTCGAAAATCTTCTTCAAGATAATCAATGTAGTTAATTTTATCAGTGGCATATAATATCGTAATTGCCCCTGCTAATACTGGCAGTGAAAGTTGTAAAAGTAAAGCAGTAATTCCCCAGCTACCCCAGCATTGCTGGGGTAATTAGTATATTCATTATTTTGGATTAAAATAAATTAATACATTTGCCAAATTTCATTCAAATAAATGACACATGAACAATAAAATTCAAATTTCCTGCCACGGCAACAGACATCTATCGCATTCGCCTTTACAGAGCCTTCTGATTCACATTATGCCATAGAGGAACACAAAGAGTGTTTCCTCTATATTATCCCAATACCAGCTACTATGTTACAGTTGAATCCGTGCATGCGCATATAATATATTTCAATGTGTGCCAAGACTACCGATAACCTTTTTCCTTTTTATTTTTTTTATTTGGAGAGTGCCAGTTCCTTAACAATACAATTGTTCGAAATAATATATTATTTTAATTTACAATATTTAATGTATGCTATTTATATTTTTACAAAACACAAAGAAACAAAATAAAATAAAATTATGAGGTAAATGATATTGATAAAAATGTGATTTGCTAAGTTGAATGTGAGTGACTGTGTTATTTATAATATACAAAATAGATCATTTTCATGCAGACTTTTCAATGAGAAAAAAATTACCTACTAGAGCACTAGATCACTGGAACAGACTTTATTTTGAAGGAAAGTTCTCAATATTCATTTTAGAGAATACTGAATTATTCTCAAAACCAGTTTGGACATAAATAAGTGAAATATACTACTTTTACTACATTTGATCAAATTTGCTTTGTCACATGTCTTGCTGCTTTACCAGTAAAGAGAATATAATATTTGTTTTATGATTTCAGATTTTTTATATTGTTTGTACTCCTGCTAGTGTTATGTGGAACAATGTATGATGCGCTACAAAGACAACATAAGAAAACACATTGTATTCACACCATAAGTAAGTGACATTCTAAAAATATTTTTTAAATGACAAGCAGTTTCATATCAATCACTACAAAGCATGAAATAGGCCTACAACAGAACTTGTAAGTTATAGAGGAACTTCGGATAATTGGACCCCCATTTTGAATTTGTTTTTTTCTTCTTTTAATTAAGGGATTTCAATTTTGTTTAATTCCAGTGATTATCGTTAGTGTTTTATTATAACTATGAAATAGCATTGTTTTTTTATTCAAATATGGAAACATCTTCATAATTTATTAACTTTTTTTACATTACAAGAAATGTCCACTTTGGTCTGAAAAACATCTTATCAAGAAAGAAGCTAAATTATTAAAACAAATAGAAAAACCAAAAGAACTCATTGTTTGGGAAAAGATCTACATTCAAAAGAGCGAAAAGAAGAAATTGATGATCACTGAAATTCCTGGTGAGAATGACCTGGTTTCGAGGTTTTTCAGTCAGCCAATGGAAGGAGCGAAGGACGGCTCTTCAAGACGACAGAACAACGGTCGTGAGATATTGAGGATGGAACAGAAACTATGTTCTGAAACTAGTTTATAGTCAAAAAGAAGAACAATATGAGGTGAGTGATAAAAAAAAATTCTACCTAAATCCACTTTAACCTCCATATTCCGATAAAGTGGAGTCCAAAGTCCATCCTAACCTTTAGACTACTTTAAGTTTATTTACTCTACTTAAATTTGAGTTGTTTTTTGACTCACCTCATATTTCTTGACTTCTATGCAGACCCAGGTTTCGTCACTGAATTTGTGATATTATTGATGCATCACTACAATCACAACTGCACTTGAACATGCAGCTTATGTGGGCATTCAAGGTGAATGTCCACGAGGTTAAAGAAAAGAGATATAGGAAAGACAGAAATGAACCCTTTGGCCTCAAATACTCTAATACGACCAGGGTCGAAGAAAACAAGAGGTCAGGCAAGGGAGACTGAATAGGAAAGTAAAAAGAGGAATCTGGTACTAGAAAGGAAGAAATACCAGATCGGTTAAAGATAAAAGTAAGGAGCAAAGCACAAGTAAGTGGAAGCAATGCTTTGATTAGCTTGGGAACCTTGTGGTCGCCATTCACATATCCCCTAGATGGGGACCCCTGAGGGTGTGTGAAGATTAAGAAACCAAAAGATTGGATATCTTTCAATGCAATTCATAGCTTTTAGTACATTAACACTTCTATAACATACACTATATGTGACACGTGGATGTAACAGATTTATGAAATAACCTCGTAATATGCATTTTAACATCTTATTAGCATAGTAATAAATAATAATCATTACATTTAAAAAAAATAAGGTGATCCATTAAAATGTAAGCCTATATTATATCTATTGTGATTTTAAATTATTATATTAAGTTATTGGAAATAGTTGACATTCACAGTGAATTAAAATTTTAACAAGTTACACTCAGCTACTTGGCATGAGAAGCAATGAAATCCAAACTAAAACAAGGTTGTAGGGTTGCATTACCACGTGACTCCTTGTATTGTCATCATGTATCCAGTTTGTCAGTCATCTTTGGAACTATCAAGCCAAAATGTACAGGATATCCACAAAGTCCTGCTACCAAAACAATGTAACTTAGCTCATAAACTATTTGAGATAGAGACATGCAGTTTTTTCAACATATTCTACATCAACTTTTATAAGATTCATGATGTGTTCCGTTGAGGTTTATTCAAAATTAATTTTATATTAATATTCTACATATCTCAAAGTTTTGTTTACATTTGTTGCAGATTGTGGTTTAAACTACAATGACGACACCACAGGAAAAGGCCCAATGTGTACGGTCGTATGCTGAGTCTGGTAAATCACCAGTAACTATTCAGCAAAATTTCCACCGGCAATATGGAAGACATCCTCCATCCAAATCATCCATAATAGTTAGATGGGCCAAGAAATTTCTGGTCACTCACAGTGTAATGGACTTGCCACGGAGTGGATGACCAGGTGTGAGCCAAGAAACTATCGACAATGAGCAACTTGCATTTCAACTCAGACCTCAAAAATCGGTTCATAATGCTTCATGGGATCTGCATTTACCAAGATCAACCATTCATAAAGTCCTCCATAAGTGGCTACATCTTCAGGCCTATAAAGTGCAAGTTATGCAAGCGTTGCTGCCAACTGACTTTCCTCGGCATGCGCTGAATGCAATTGACGAAGACAATGAGTAACTGAAGAAGGTGATGTTCTCTGATTAAATGACTTTCTTTGTGTCTGGACATGTTAACCACCATAACATTCGGATATGGGGTACTGGTGATTTACCAGACTCGGCATACGATTATACATATTGGGTCTTTTCCTGTGGTATCATCATTGTTGCATAAATCACAATCTGCAACAAATGTAAACAAAACTTGAGAGATGTAGAATATGTTGCAAAAAAACTGTATGTCTCTATCTCAAATAGTTTACGAGCTAAGTTACATTTTTTTTTGGTAGCAGGACTTTTGTATTTATTCATGGTGTACTCAAACGACTTATAATAATCAAACATATAAATTATATTAGTCCCCTTTTATTTCATTATTTTCTTATTTTCCTTTTTAGGATTTCATATTCTCGATATAGTTCTATAACTTTAGAAAACTTACTTTATATCATTCTCACATTTTCTAACATATTAAATAGATTTTTTTTGCCCTGGTTGGATTTGCATCAAATCTTGTAAGAATGAATATAATTTTTAATACAATATAACTTGATATTATCTTGTATGTAAACTAACAATTAAAAGATATTAAACTATTCTATTCTACATGAATTCTGCCTGAGGGCAGGTCTTGCACTGAAATCATAGCATTATCATGCTATATGCTTTGTAGCTTTACTATGGAATTATAGGTGTGGTGATGGATGATGATGATGGCTGGCTGATTTTAGGGGACCGTTGGGCCCTAAGCTTCCTGACATTTGTCTTACAAGTGAGGAAAATCCCCAAAAAACCTCACTCAGGAACCTGTTCTGGCCAGGACTCGAACCCGGGCTCGCTGTGTGACAAGACAGCACGCTACCTCGAGACCACAGCAGTGGACTATTAAACTATAAGCAGTTATAATATTTTCCCCAATACATAAAGATCCATAATGTTGGTGCTGCTTCAAGTTTGTTAACATTCTCATCACATTCTTTTATAGTTTTAGTAATATGACAACTGTTATACCATAATGTAGGATCTTAATTAAATATACTTTTAAAAATGTAACATTAAGAAATTATTTTTATTTAAGATTTAAATTGCTTCAACTGAAATAAAACTTTAACAATTTACATTATGTTACAGGGGGCAGACTATTGATGTGTTTCTCTCTGATTACAAATTGGGAACGCCTAAGTATACTCAGTGACTCACAGGACTCCAAATCTCTGCGCTGTATCCAGGGCATGCGCTCTTTGTCCATAGTCATCGTTATCATTGCTCACACAATCTTTTGGACAATACGTGGTCCCATTCAGAATCCTGAGTGGGTAGAACAGGTAACCATCAACACAATCACATTTTCCCTTATCTTCCCTTGCAGAATTCCTATTGTAGTGGTATTATTAATCTGATTCTTAACAATTTAAATTAACCAGTTTCTATTTCGAATCATGGTATGCAAATACTTTCAAGAGGTCATTTCAAACAACCACTTAGATTAAAATTCATCGGAGAACATTTTGTTTAAACAACTCACCTCATAGGATTCATATTTCCATGATACTGCGGTTTCAAACACAGTTGTGTTCATCCTCAGCCATAACTCCGACTGACGAAATTCTACGGTCATCAACTGTTCTATTGTCACCATTGCAGCACACAATTTCGTCAGTCAGAGTCATGGCTGAGGATGAACACGACTGAGTTTGAAACCGTGGTATCATGGAAGCATGAATCCTATGAGGTGAGTTGTTTAAACAAAATGTTCTCCAATGAATTTTAATGATTATACCTCATAATGTTTACTTCCCAACATTAATTTAATATAACCACTTAGATTACTATATAAAAATTAAAATTATAAAAATTGTACTTGAGATCTCAGTTGTACACATAACCAAGAGCTGTAGATACTTTTTAAGAATCCTGACATCATTAAATACATAAAAATATCTAGACTGAAGGACACTTTTAATGAGGATGATGAACGAAGAAATCCCAAAGAAAGTAACGACTTAAAAACTAGATGGCAAGAGATGGAGACTGCAGTGGATGGAGTGAATGGTGATGCTGCATAATTTGGAATGAGAAACTGGAGAAGGGTTAGACTGGTTCAGGACAGGTGGAGGAAGATTATCAAGGAGACTCAGACTCAGAAATGATGATAATGGTTGAAAACCTGCTGTCTTCTTATCAATAAGCAGAACAGTTATTTTGCAAGATACAGAATAGGATCAAGATGTGGAGAGATGCCATGTTTGGTAGAACACCTAATGACTTTAGCAGTGCACTGAAAAAAACAGATTCCATGCACCAAAAGTACAGTTTAAGTTCACATTATGCACCTACAGATGTGAAATAACATTACTCTTTTTTTTTACAAATAGAAAACTAAACTATTGCTATAATACAGCAAAGACCAGTAACAAATTCTCAATCCTTACATATTAGTGTGTATTCCCTTCATTACCATAATTATGTCTCTTTTTATTTTTTAAAGCAAAAAAAAAAGTAAAGTGCTTCCACTATAATCCTTGGAGTAATAGGAAGAGGTTAAGACCTCTAATCATCATGAGACATTAGCCAGATGTCAGCCCTGCATGATAGTCAGTCACTTTCACCCTCAGAACACAATCTGGTAATCATTTAATTTAGAAGCTGAGTCAGCCCCAGGGTCAATCTGCCATCAGAAGATTTTAAACCCAAGATTCACTGACCCAATCAGGAATTGAACTCATGATCTTCCAGCTTATAGCATATTGTCTTTATCAACTCTGCTATGGCATGCTCCTTTTTTTTAGTGTATAGGCCTACTAATTAAAAGATTCAATAAAAAGTTAAGGAAATTTTATATAAAAAAATTAATCCATGCCATGAAAAATCTTGACAGTCTTCTTATTTTTCTTCCTGTGATATTACGGTCCTTGAAGTACCACAGCCTTCCGACAATTCTATTCCACTCTCATCTCATCTCAAGAACCAAGGCCAACTAAATTGGTCAGTGTCACTTGCTAGCAGATGACATAGGGAATCGTGTGGTTAACGTGGCAAAGTTCCTCAATCTTGTTTACTTTTTCTTAATTAAATATGTCTACTTCTCAGGTCAAATAACTACTCAGTTTTTAAGAATAAAATTTTTGCTGAACCAGGACTTAAACCCAAGATCTCCAGCCTCATGCACTGGTGCTCTCTCCTCTTGAGCTATCCAGGGAGGTTCCTGTCCTGATACAAATTATTCTCTTATAATCCTGCATCCCAGTAGCAGTGAAATGTCATTCACAATGCAATGCAGTTGGGTTGCTTCTACAATTGAATAATGAAGACATTGTGATAGGATTTTAAAATAAATTTAAACTATAAGAGCTTTTTATTATATTAATATATAAATTAATATGCTCAGGCAAATCGTCTACATCAATTACTAATTTTTATTTTTCTCCTGGGTAGTTCAAGTGGAATCAATGCAAGTGCTTAAAGTCTTAGGTTCAAATTGAAGAAGAGGCATAAATTTTTCTCTTTAAAAATATTGATTCAGATAATTTGCCTAGATATATTAATTAAT